>VZRI01004671.1:116747-287323 GCA_013397515.1 Upupa epops
CTACCTTGGTTTCAAGATGGAAGAGGGTAGGTTTATAGTGGAAGGTTTATAAAGTCAGAAGGAAGTTTTTGACAATGAGGGTGTGGGTGCCCCCTCCCTGGAAGTGTTCAAAGCCAGATTGGATGGGGCCTTGAGTAACCTGGTCTAGTGGGGGGTGTCCCTGCTTGTGGCAGGGGGGTTGGAACTAGATGATCTTTAAGGTCTCTTCCAACGTGAACAATTCTATGAATCTATGAGTAACTATTAAAGGCCCATATCACCATAATCCTGGGCACAGCACCTGTCACCCTTTTGGTGAAGGGTCACTGACAGGAGGATGTCAGCCTGTCACACAGGGGTGTCCAGGGTCTGCGAAACCATCTTCTACTCAGGATCACGCAATGCCATCAAACTCATTCATGAACTGCAAGGCCTAAACCCATTACCAACGACAAAATTCAGGGACGAACTGGAATAAGGTTTAAGTTACATTATGAAAAATGTCTCTGAAAGGCACTCTCCAGCAAAGGGATCACAACGTGGTGCCAGGTTCTCCAGCTTTGCCTCCAGCTGCAGCTATGCTCCAGGTCTGGGACAGACAAAACCCCAAAGGGGTTTCACAGCTGTCACCTCCCCCTCACATCTTGTTTCTGAGTGTCAGGCGGCCATTTCCTCAGCAGCAAAGTCAGTCTGTGTCTGCTTTTTCTACGCCAAGCATGTGTGCTCAGCATTCTTACCAGGTTTCTGTCCCTGATTTGATTTTTCTCTTTGCCCCAAATTAAATTTACCGGCAAATTAGCCCTGCTGCTCGCCAAAACCCTCCCCCGAGAGTAGCCTGCATTGCTTTGTCACACACGTTGCTCATCAGCCACCTCCCTCAACGAGGAGAGACCCGGCAACCGGCTAAACACGGCCGAGGAGGCAGTGCCAGACCCAGTGCTCGCAATCCATCCCCCCACCCCGGAACGTGGGAACCCCCGGTGCGATCCCGCCCTCCCCCTAGGACGGACGCGGCAAGACAAGATGGCGGCGAGCGCCCCCCGTAGCGCTTTTTGTACTGCTCCCACCCGCGCCGCCGCTCGGCAACAGCGACACCCAGCGGCGCCTCGGCGCACCGCGTGCTCCAACCGGCCACCATCTCCCGGCCTTCTTCCCGCCCACACTCGTCACGTCCGTGGCGTCAGCCGGTGTGGGGCAAGGGCCGCGGTGTGTCCGGTGCCCCGGGACAGGGATTTTCTTCGCTGTTGCCGCGCGCGTCCCGTCCGTTTTTCCGTTGGTGCTGGTTGGGGCTGGCAGCAGCTTCCCCCTTCTCAACGGCTTCCTGAACATACACGTCGAGGGGAGCGTGGGGAGGATGGATGGCACTGGCTTGCAGGAGAGCCTTCAGGGGTTGCCCCTGCGCGTGGGGCAGAGGGACAGAACGGGGTCACCAAGCAGGAAGCTATTTCACAGAATGACAGAGTGATAGGAATCACAGAGAACCCCAGTAGATTGTCTAGTCCAGCCCTCGTGCCAGAGCAGGATCCTCGTTTGAAGTGTCTGGCTCAGGGAGAAGCTGGCGTTTCAGCAGTTGGTGTGACCCGTGAGAGTGAGGTGTGTGATTCTCAACAGGTCAGGTCTCCTGTCATTGTGCACTGCATATGGTTTCATCCACTACATGGGTCTGTGATCTGTGGGTGGTGAGACATGAGAAAGTGGCAATGATTAGTTACCATGATTTTTACAATTCTTTATGTTCACCTGACAATTCCAGTATTTCCTGGTAGAGGTTGATACCAAGATTATTTTTCTTGATATGTTTAAGTATTTGTGTATTTTGCCCAACAAAAATACTGTTGTGTATGTCCAAGAATACAGTTATCTACTTATAGTTTTAGGTAAAATGACATTATTTGCTCAGCCTTCTGATAAGCTGACAAAAATCAAACCACCCTCTGAATTGCACCTGAAAAAATAGCAGTATAGAACAGTATCAATCAATAAACAGTTTAACATTCCAAACGCCCGGGTTTGTGTAAATGTAATACCTGAAAGGGCCCAGAGGCATTGAATGCTACAGGTTTGCATTAAATGTGTCAGTGACCTGATCTGCATAGTAAAAAAAGAAAATCATTGTCTTTCATGTAAAAAAACCCCAAACATAGTGCTGTAATATGAGCAGACAGAATGAATGAGGGTGAGGAATGACAACCAGCTAATGCCCACAGTCTGCAGAGGTTATGGAGAGGATGAATGGAAGAAAATTAATGGATTACTTATCTAACAGTTAATACACATCTGCAACTGCCAGGAAGCTTAAAATCCCTACAAAATTCAGTACCAGCTGTCAGTCTTATCCTGGTTGGATGGAGAACACTAAGTTTAACTGAGGAGTTTGCTTTGCTATATTGCACTCCAATCTTCAAGTCTCCAGTATCTATTAATTTAGCTACTATTTATTTAAATTTTATGCGGAAAGAAAAAGTGTCCTCATGTGATAGGTCCATGCATCCTTGGTGCTGCTCTGGAACATGGTTGTTCTAAATAATAAGTCAGGATCAGGCTCTTCAGTGTTTTTCAATAAAGTATCACTCTGACACCATTTCCTAGCAAAGTATCAAGGTGAGGACTGCTCTGTCTGCAATATTGTGACTAAGCCACAGAATGGACAAACTGTTACCCAGTAACAGAATTTTCATGGAATCATAGAATCATCAGGGATAGGAAGGGACCTCGAAAGATTATCCAGTCCAATCCCCCTGCCACAGTAGGATCACCTAGACAAAGTCGCACAGGAACATATTCAGATGGGTCTTGAATGTCTCCAGAGAAGGAGACTCCACAACCCCCCTGGGCAACCTGTTCCAATGCTCCGTTACCCTCACTGTCCAGAAGTTCCTTCTGATATTTATATGGAACCTCCTATGTTCCAGCTTGCACCCATTGTCCCTTGTCCTATGACTAGATGACATTGACAAGATCCTTGCTCCATCCTCCTGACACCCACCCCTCATATATTTATTGACATTAATGAGGTCACCCCTCAGCCTCCTCCAAGCTAAAGAGACCCAGCCTTTCCTGAGGTGTTCTACTTTCATCATTTTCGTTGCTCTGTGCTGGACACCCTCCAGCAGCTTTCTGTTCTTCTTGAACTGAGGGGCCCAGAATTGGACACGCTACTCCAGATGCAGTCTCACTAGTGCAGAGCAGAGGGGGAGAAGAACCTCTTTCCATCTGCTAACCACACCCCTTCATATCCACCCCAGGATGCTGTTGGCCCTCTTGGCCACAAGAGCATATTGCTGGCTCGTAGTCATCCTGCTATCTGCTAGGACCTTTTGTCCTCCTCCTTTGGCTTTTCTGTTACTGTGAATAATTTAGATTCCTGTACTGCCTCAGTCTGTGCATCACTGTCTAAGCTGAAGAAGCACATGCTGCTTTTCTGCCTGATAAACACGTTTATCGCCATCAGCTGCACTACTTCCTCCTGTTCTGCTGAAGAGTTCACCTGAATTTTGAATTTCGTCCCCTTGTTCCTGTCTTGCTGGTGGCTCCATGCACATTTTTCCTGGGCTGCCACCTCTATTGCTGTCTGATGCTTAATTTATAGAAATAAATCCTGCAAAACTGCCTTTGGATGAGGTTTTTTTCCTTCATGACAAATAATTACAAAATAAATTAATTATTTTATTATTTGTCCAGTTCACAATCTCTGAGTCTTACCAGTGGCCCACGCTAAATGGCTCTGTAGCAAATTTTCATAAACTTTTGCAAGAAATTTCATTGTCATTCCCTTCAGGAGGATACACAGTCCCAAGGGGACAAGACAGTGATGGAGGCCAGTGCCATATTATAAAGGTGGGCCTCTGGCATTGTGTTTGCTTTTCATCGCACCTAGCTGCCTCCAACCAGCATCCTGAGTTGAGAAATTAAAGAGGACCTTGACACAGCACTAAAAAATAAGCAGGAAAGAGGTGATGGAGGCTGCCACTGCATGGTTGAAATCATGACTGATTTTTGTAACACCTACAATGTTAGTGCAAAAAGCTTTGTCCTATATCTTGATGATCTGGGGCAGATGTATAGTCTTCCCAGTCTATCTGTGTGGATCAGAATTAGCCAATTTCAACTAAAGTTAAAGGAAAGCTTTAGAAAAAGCTTGTAGAAAACTTCAGAGCCAGAAATAATATCTTCTTTTTACTTTCAGGTAGATTTAACTCAATTTCAGTGAATTTGCAAGTTGAGGGAGCTGTTCCATTCTAGATTGAATAGTTCTTAATTCCTTTTTACATCTGTAACCATGGCTATTCAAACCTTGGTTTCATTGGGAATAAGGTACGAGTTACTGCTAAAAGATCTGAGGTGTGACACTGAATGGCATTTGCTGTAGCCCTGCTTGGTTCAGTGGCTGCTGTCATCTGGCAGAGCATTACTGCGGCCCTTACAGACTTGGTGGCAAGGTGCTTACATTCTGGCTATGATAGTTGGATACACATAGAATACCCCTCAGTGCTCATGACCCCTCTGTGCACCTCTTGCAGCTCCTTCTCAGCCAAGAGCCTGCTTGAGCCTTGATGTCAACACTTGTTGTTAAACAAGTTTAACTTGAGGTTAAACATTGTTGAGTCATAAAGAACTTGCTGCTACTATAACTTAAAATAATAGAAAGTAGTAATGGATATGAGTGTTCAAATTCTAGGAGTTATTTCAGAACAGGACAGGAATGCTCCCCTTCTTAGCCTTTCTACCTTACTGAAACCAGTTGTCTTTCTTTTTTCTTGGTACCCCGTAACTGTGATTTACATCTAATTTATTATAAGTATGTGTTGAGTAACAGACCATAAAGCTTTTGGAGCTTCTATTTTCAGTTATGTTGTACCACTGCTGAATAAAAAAATGCAATTGCTGAAAACTGTTTTGAATGATATGTTGATTAAAAGCCGTTTGAGTTTAAAACTTCCAACCATTTAAAACGAAAGCCCTTCTCATGCTTCATATCCCCGGCCAGCCAGAGAGTTTAGTTTTCTACAGTGTATAAATAATGGATTTTGCTGTTTATATGAATTCATCATCAAACTAGGTTGAATTCTCAACTGGCAGTTTGAATTGTCTTGCAGCGAAGCTAACTAACTGGAACTAATTTTGAAATGGGTATAGCACATAATTATGATAACCTAGTGTACAGGGACAGATCCACCTGAATCAGTCCTATCTGATGTAGAAAAACATGAATAAAATTATAGTGGAAGCACAGCTGCCAGATTATAAACTAAATCCATTTTTTGTGTAGTGGGTTAGTAAAGTAAATCCCTTTACTTATCAGAAAGCAACTGTCAAAGTAAAATACGTTTCACACTAGCTTTTTGAGTGAATGCTGTAAACACAGACAACTGTTTACAGATAATCTTGCCTCTGGAGAGGGGGGAAAAGTTGTCCACAGGAAATATTGCACCATTCAAACAAACTTCATGGCATTAAATTTATTTTGACTTTAAGTCTTTTAGGTTTCCAGTGCTAGTAACCTAAACCATCTGATTAAAGGTTAAACCATTCACAGTCACTACAGGTGTATTCCTAGCTGATCTGTACACAGGCAGATGGCCAGTAAGGTTGAAAGACACAGCAGGAAAAAAGAAAGCAGCAATGTTGATTCACATAATGGGAAAGTTTTGGCAGAAGGAAGTTGCTAACAGAAGGGTTCAATGAGGAAGAACTGAACAGGTGAAGTGCTGGAAGGAAATTGGTGGAAGACATGGAAGGAATTATGAAGGAGGAGATAATTTAAGGGGATAAAATACAGAGAGACTTGTCAGTTGTGCCAGTTTGTGGATATCTGGAGTGTGACTGGGGGAAGGGATGGAGCCTTTGAACACAGAGAAATTTATGGACTTCTGAAAGCAGAGATAAAGATAAGACCTTTTGGAGATGGCTGAAGATGAAAGACTCACAATTAATCTAACTTGCAGAGATATATCTAGCTAAGGGAGCTGCAAGATTTAAAACTTTTGTAGCTGCTGCATGACACATATTGTGGTGTTGTGTCTGCCTGGATAACACACTGTGACTTGATGAGGAAAGATTCCAGTTACTTTCCAGCTTCATGCCTTGATAGGTTTGTATCACTTCTCTAGTGTTACTAGACAACTATGAGCTTCCTTGACATAAACAGAGTAGTCAGGCTTTGCTATATGGGTATTTTCTCACCCTAAAATAAGGAAGATGCACTTGCATCTAGTATTTTCCTTGAGTGTAGCTCATCAAGAACCCAATTGAATCACTGAAAGGTTCTGTGGATAGCAGACTGCTGATTCACTATCTGATTCATGGTATGGGTTACAGCACTGGAACAGGCTGCTCAGGGAGGTTGTGGAGTCTTCTTCTCTGGAAATGTTTAAAACTGCCTGTGCATGTTCATATGTCAGTTGGTCTAGGGTGATCCTGCTCTAGCAAGGGGATTGGACTAGATGATCTTTTGAGGTCTTTTCCCTAACATTCTGTGATCTGTACACAGTTGTATGACAGGTGCTGAGACTTTGATTACAACCCTCAAGTAATAAAAGTACTTATCTAACATCAGCTATTTATTTCAGGTAGTAAACAGCACAGGGAGAAACACAAATAAGAATGTAGCACCTTTACAAATATTATAATTTCTCCTATGCCAAATCCATCTTGTTGATGAAAAGTGAGTTGTAGACCATACCTAGCTCAGCTGAAGTGGGATGGATAAGGGAAGTCAATGAATCCATTCCAGACCTTTGCAGTTGTGGGCGCATTAGTTTCCTAAGGGGTTTTTCAACTGTGTGTTTAAAAGCCACAAATAAAAGCACCTTATCTTGTCCACTGGAGAAACTATTAATCAGATTACCATAATTCATAATTCATGTTTATAATTCATGTTCATTAAGCACTCTTTGGATTTTGCTGTTCTCTGTGATTCCTGCTGAAAAATACCTTTCACCGGTGGTCTTCTTTGTAGTCTGTTATCCTGTCCCCCAATAAAAATTTCTTAGCTGAACAATTTATCACTGTAACTCTTCTAATATCTTCTCATAAATCAATCCTTCTAGTCTTTAGATGATGTTTGGTGCTATTCTCTGAAATGTATAGTTTGTCAATATCCAGAAATACATACCAGCACCATATGGGAAGTGACTGTTTCTTTTCTGAGTGATGTGATATTGTCTACTCTGTCCAGTACTGCACAGGCATTTTCACACCGTATCATGTTGCCAATTCATGTCATTCAGCATGAATTATCTCCCTTAGATCTCTTTCATCATTATTGCATCCCAGATTTCTCCTTCCTGTTATTTCTTTTCAGATGCTCTCTCAGCCTGCATTTTTTCAAATGTGAGTCTTATTCAGTTATTTTCTTTCCATCAACTCATCTTTTATAGGAAATTCTGTGTTATTTTCTTTGTATACTCATCCTTGTCTTTCATACTCCTATCTGTGAATTTCATCGAAGTGCTGTGCACTCTCTTTTCCAGATCATTAATAAAGAAGTCTGACAAAGACTCTTCCTAGCATCCACATGGTAGCCAGGAGACTTGTCTCACTCGTTGCTACATCGCAGCTTATTTCCTGTAATTTCATTACTTCAGCAACTTGAAAACCACATGGAAATGGACAAGACAATGTGAATTACTTTGTCAGTTAAGATCCTGGGAAATAAAACATCATACCTCTATTAAAGCTCATCTGCACTTGTGATAGTGCCCTGTCCTTGTGAAAGGTTCTGAAAGGTTCTGTGGCCAAGGCTCACTGAAGTCAGAAGTCACTATTATGAACAGAAATTTATGAGAGAGTGTCTGGCTGCAGTACCCTTACTATTGTTAAAATCAGTAATGCTAATGTTTTTCTATGCTCTAATTTTTGATTATTTGGCTTATGCACATGAATATAAAGGAGTTTAGCTAAATTTTAAAAGTTCTACAGGATGTAGGTTGTCCGTTCAAAAAAATTGTTAACATTTCTCTAATGTATTTCTTTATGCATCTTATAGCAGCAGTTGAAGATTATTTCACAGGATTATCATTCCACCCTCCCTTAGACATTTCTTCCAGCTTTTTCCCACTGAGGAAATACTTGAAAAGGAGGTATCACAGCCATTTCTGCATTTTCCATTTATTTCTTCTATGAGCGAAAGGATGTGTTCTCACTAGCATTTCTTTTCTTCAAAGAATACTTATAAAAGCCCTTGCAAGAGTCAGGGTCAATCTGCTGGACCTCTTGTCAAACACAAAATTTTGCAATATGGGTTTTTTTTTTCACTGATTTGGAGGGTTGGAGGTTTTGTGGAGGGATGTTGTTTTGTTTGGGGATTTTTTTTAGGTATGTTTATGTTTAACTTGCATTTCTCAATTGAGCAAATACTCAGAAGAAAATAATTTCTTTTTAATATAGCTCCACCATCTGTGCAAGAAAAATGAAATCTTTGTTGTGCACAAACCTTTGCACTATAACTTGATGCTAATGTTGCTGTCCTGAAACACCGGTGAACTTACACTGTTTGAAATGAGCATGAGTGACCTGAATTTCTTACACTAGACCTTGAAAGTGGATTAGAGTACATCCATTTTTAATTTGTTTCATCATTTCCATGTATAATTACAGTTAGTGATCTCCAGAATAAGATGAAATTGAGTGATTTTACACTCTTTCAATTACACAACTAAAAAAATCATTAGAAACATAACCTTGCATGTCGGTAACTTCTTCAAATAATTGATGAGAGAAAGAGCAGAACATGATACCTATCAGAAACGAATCTTGGCTCTCCACATAAAAAGGAAGTAAGAAATACAGTGAAAGACCAAATTATGTCTTATCTTGCCTCCATGACACTTCTTTCAGTTTGAAAGATTTTGTAAGTGATACGTAATCAGCATAACTGTCTGAGGGAATAGACAGATATTATTATCTCTGTTATTGAAGATGGGGAAGCAAAGGGGTGACAGTGAGGCAAATAGACCATGCGACACACACCGAACTTATAGCAAGGTACCATTAAGAAGAATCTCTTTCTTAATCTGTTTATCCAAGCTACCAGCTACCAGTGTCAGCCAGTGCAATGAGGTTTATTGAAAAATTAAGAAGTGCACAAAAGCATTAGGAAATGATGTTGCATTGTAAGGAGAAAGGTGTGAGATCTGGTCTAATAATTTACATTACTAATACCTGCCATTCTGAGCTATATTCCTGGAGAGAGAAAATTTTTGAGATGCTGGCTGGTCCTATTAACATCTAAGTTTATGTTATTATAGATACACTTACAGTGATTAATTCAATTACAAGTAAGACTCACCCAGCAGAGAAGTTCCCCTGGAAAGTGCTATAGTGATTGCCTCGGATATAGTGAGTCCCTTGGGTATGGTGGCAGTGTGCCATTGACAGAACCATTATTTCACCCCACTGTACATTATTCTTCTATACTGCTGGATGAAGCTGAAGCTGAATACTGCCTATGCAAAATCTGCTGTTGGTGTTCATGGTGCTTGTGTTGAATGGACTCAAAGAAACTCGTTTATTTTGCATGTATCAAATCATGTTCTGCTACAACCTTGTGCCTTACACATGAATCTTGTGATAGGAACAGATAAAAATTGCAAAAAGTACCATATTAAGAAGACTCAGGTGTCCTTGTAGACTGAGGAATGTCTAATTTTATGTGGAGTGTTGTAAATATCAGTGTTGCATTAGGAAGAGAATTAAAAATGAACTATTCTTCGTTTACTTAGAGATGAGAAGGAAAGAGATGTCAATTAATAGTATTGGCTGTTGAGAGCCTACATGTTAGAAAATAGATGACTTCCTTACAAAACTTTATCATAGTTGGCACTCTTTCTCTTATTGAAAAGAAACAAAAGACTGATCTGGCATGAAGCCTATACTGCATTTTGCCTTTAATGGAGATGTCTGCAGATCTAAGCGTTAGGCAGACTCATGGGTTATATTGCAGCAAACTTCCACCTTTATTGCTTGTTATGAATGTGAGTTTTATAGAAAACAGGACTGTAAAGCTAATAACTTTGCATGCTTATAAGAATTTAAAGTTGTGGCTTTTTTTAATTTAACCTGGGACTAGCTCAGTGTTGTTTCTGCACAATGTGCAAGCTCCAGAAATGAAAGCATCTGAAAAATAGTGTACATTTAGGTAGAAAAAGGCAAACATGTGTGCTCGGAAGATGGAGAAGTCAATATTTAAGTCTTGGCTGTTTTGTTGGTTAGCTTCACTCAAAATAGTTGTTGTGTGGGGCTCCTTCCCTCTTCCCTTGCACAGCTGCTCAGGACACTCTGTTGGTGCATGCAGAGGCATAAGGGTTTAATACCTCCCAGCTGTGGACTGCTTGAACCTCCTGGCTGATCAGTGTCAGCAGCAGCACTTCTGCCTGAACCTTGCTCTTTTCTGGGATGGGTTTGCTGGTGGCTGCAGGCACTGGGAGCAGCTTGGAGAAGAATCAATGGGCTTTGCTCAGCCCCAATCCAGAAGCACAGGTCTCCCGTGTGGAGGTGTCATCTAGCTGTTTTTGGAGGTTTGTGGTGGTTCTTTTGCTGGTCTTTGTGCAGTTGAACCTGATTTATCTGTATTTATTGTTAGAAAAAACCCTTTGTTACTTGAAATGTGTTCTTTGTGCTCTCTGATGTTTATTCATTAAACTGGAGAGGAATGTGGTTATATTAACATTTAATTATCTCTTGTGTTTCGTCTCCTCCGTTCCATTTTCTAGCTGATATTTTCCTTTTTTGGACTGAAATGCTTTTCCCCTCGTTGTGTGGCCCTGGTCCCTCACTGTGTGCATGGTAACCCTGGCAACACCCGGCACCTCAGCATAAACACGATGGATGGTGACTCCCTGTGTATGAGTGCACATTTCCAGCACCCACCCGGTTGTGGACACCACCCTGGGAGACTGTGGCAGCCTAGCACGATCCCCGGCTTGCTGCCAGACAGAGCGCTTAACCCCGGGCAGGCTTTGTTTGTTAGCAGCAATGCAGCTAATGAAGCTGCTGTGAACTTCCTTGTGGTTTACAGCATGTGAGATTTTCAGACTCGTTCATCATTTGGTCTATTTTGTTTCAGTGGATTTTGCTGACATTGACAGTGACAGAACAAGGTCAGCATTGAATTATTTTGAAAATGTGATCTCCAAGGAATTTGTTTTTTCCCAGTAAAACAGTAAATAAATAAACCTAGTGCTGTATAGTGATCTAACTTCTTGAGAGTCTTCAACTCAGCAACTGTCTGTGACTTCCAGAGACCGGGTCTGTGACTCCGAGAGGTCTGTTTTTGTTGGGTAGCTGGTACGGGAGCAGCAAGGACAGGTCATCTGACCAAGGGCTTTGCCAGGACAAGGTTTGATCTCGGTTTGCAGAAGGTGTGTCCCAGATATGTGAATCCAGAAGTGTTATTTTGCTTTTTCTTGGGTTGTGCTTCTGTATACAAAAAGCAATACAGCGTAAGCAGTGCTGTCTTAGAATAGCAATGATGGTTTCAAATAATACTTCTGATAAACTGAAGGAAGGGAAAATGCAACCTTTAGGATGGATAGGCAGATAGTTCTGTTCTTGTCTGTGTCTGTGTGGAGACAACTCAAATCAATGGAAAACCCCTGGGAGCACTTGAACACAAAAGTTGACCCACTGAGTATTTTGCCATCTGCTTTCTTTTGGAATAAATATTCCAGAGAAAGTTGGGGAAAAGTCATGAGTGCTTTAGAACTAGCATTGTGATATTATTTACTGAAGATTTATTGCCTTTTGATGGCAGTCTTTCAGCAGAAATTCGTGAGTAGTTATGTTGTAAATGAATTAGGAACTTTTGTGGCTTGTCTTTAATTTACAAATCAGCAAGAGTTTATCTCTCTGAGGTGACATGTGATCTTGAGTAAATTTACATTATATGGCACAGCAACTTTCTTGTATGTGCAAATTGTCCTCCAGGAATGTGACAAAATGGCAGTCATACACACATAAATGTTGGCTTACACCACAAAAAAATTAGATCCAGCTCAGAAGTTTTTGAGCTGTGAGTGGTTCCATTAGAAGAGATTCAAAAGTTGGATTGAAATAAAAATGGAGTATCCTGTGTATTTTCAATTTGTTTGGATGTTGGATGTCAGTTGACTTGTCTTTCAATATAACTTCAGTTTTGACAGACCTTTTTGTGTTCAGTATCTTCTGTTTAGAAATACTCTTTCACGTTTAAATCTTTCCATATGCCTATGCACTTTTAATTACTTTTAATTGTTTTTACATTTTTAATCTTATTTTATTTGGTTTGGTATCTGGACAGTACAATAAATACAGATATTTGTGTAGGTTTTCTTTACCCTTAATTGCCTAGTTCAGAGAACATTTTCTTATTTGTGCCTGGGAATAACAGATTTCTGAAACAATTCCATAAATCTAGACTTACTGTGAGGTTTTATTTTGGAAGGAGTTATCCTTCTGATGACAATACAGTCATTATATCCACTCAATATTCACTTTGACATCCTGAATCCTATGTTTATGGCAAAGGATCAAGTCAATAAGGCTTTATGACTTTGTCATAGTAGAGTCTTTTCCTCATTCAAGAAATAAATCCCAGGCCACAGATAAACCCATTATCTGTTCTTGATAAGTGTACCACTCAAGAATAAAATTTAATAATTCTAATGAAGCTAAATCAACATGACAAATTTCAAATAATGCAGTGGAACATTTTTTGTTTTCATCTTCCAGCCATTAAGATTAACCAAAATGGCAGAATCAGGATGTACAAAGTCCTACAGAATAATGCTATGAATTTTGCTGCTGCTGCAACAAGAAATAATATTTACCAAAAAAACATCTGCTGAGTTGCCTTTGCAATTGTTGGCAGCTGAGACCAGTACACAGTAAATTAACAGAGTAAATTACTGATGCGTTCCATCAGCCTTCTTCTTTATTCTTCTCATAGAGCACATAGCTCACCATGGGTGGTTGTTAGAATATTTGTACTGTGCACATATTTGCTCTCATATTTATAAATAAAGGAGTAAAAACCAATAGGGAGGAGTCCACATACATAAGCTTTTTGTTTAGGGCTTCTGCCCATTACATGTGTTTAAAAGGAAATGAAAACTAGATTTAAGGAGCCTCAATCTTATTTTAATCCAATCCAAAAGATAACTTCCTTCACATTCTATGGCAGGGAATATAATCTGCATAATAAGTAAGATTGGCCAGATTTTTGATTGATTCAAATCACTGTGTGGTTTGGACCTGGCTTAGTTTTTGCTAAGCCCTTTCTTGTCTATTGTTGGAAATTCTCTGAAAGATCTAGATCTCCACTGATGCATGCTAGTTAACAAAGGTGGTGTTATCTAACAAATCATGTCCCTAGAGCTGTGCTGGTCACTGACACGATGGATGGTGCAGCAACATCAGCTAGGGCTTTACTTAGCACCCCCCTCATGAGAATTCAGAAGGCCTCACATACTGGTTGCAAGTCAGGACTTCCTGTGGTGAAGGAAAGTCAATCTCAATTTGCAAGGACCAAGAAAAGGAGCAAAAAATAATCACATCTCTCCATTGTGTAGCCAGATAGCTGCTTTGCATCAAGCCTGTCCCCATAAATTCCTTATTTTCTCTGTCCCATAGCTCCCAGTTCTAGGTACATCTGTTAGTCTTCTCTCAGGGAAGCAACAGCAGTTACTGTAGCTCTAAATAAAGCAGGAGGGAGAGGCCTATGATCTGCTTTGGGAGAAACAGCCAAATATGGGTTTCTAATGTCCTGGCAAAATCAGGATTTAACACCTTGTCCCCAGAAGTTTTCCTGCTAAGAATTTAGTTGTGTTATGTGTAAGAACCTGGAGCTGTTGCAGAGGACTAGCACATGTGGTTGGGTTTGCACCGTGTATGGAGAGCACAGAGAGTATGGCAAAACAGGAAAATAAAGCAGTCATGGTGTAGATAACATTTTAAGAAGTAGTGGGTTGTGATGGGGACTCCAGACACATGTTCACCCCATTGGTCTAGCACTCCTGGGTTGTCTGGAGACTACAGAATACTGGGGCAGCATGGGTGGGCTGGATGGCCAAGGCAGGCTGTGCTGGTGGATCTGCGGCTTTAGGAAGGGTATTCATGCTTACAGGCTCCTTAGAGGGGTGACAGAATTCTGCTGCTTCCTTGAGTGGAGGCAGGGAATGTGGGCCTGCCTCAGGAGGGGTTTCTGCATGAGGAACAGACTGTTCCTCCTTGTGCTTTTACCTTTCCTGAAGGAGATTAAGGGAGCTGGGGTTGTTCCGCCTGGAGAAGATGAGACTCAGGGGAAACATTACCACTCTCTGTAACTACCTCAAGGGCAGTTGTAGACAGGTGAGGGTTGGGCTCTTCTCCCAGGCAACTAGTGATAGAATGAGAGTGCAGGGCCTGAAGCTGCACCAAGGGAGGTTAGGAAGTACTTCCTCATAGAACGGGTGATCAGACATTGGAATGGACTGCCCAGGGGGGGTTTAAGACCCTGGAGAGGTTTAAGGACAGATTGGATGTGGCACTTAGTGCCATGGTCTAGCTAGCTGATTGTGGTGATCTCAGGTCAGAGGCTGGGCTTGATGATCTTAGAGGTCTTTTCTAGCCTCAGTGATTCTGTGATTCCTGTTTATGCATTACCCACCAGTATATCAGTTAAAATCAACTCAGATCCCAATGGTGTTTTTTACATATATGGTCTGCAACTGTAAAGGGCTATTCCCTATTTATATAAGTCAGTATTTTTTAATTACTTGATGTACTTTCACCTCTGTGGAGCCTTCAGCTTGCGCATACAAAGCTATTTATATTCTGCCTTGCCTTGGGACTACTTTCAGAACAGTTGGTATTCAACCTTCCCGAAGAAAAGTCGTTAAGCTCCGGAAGCAGGCAATAAAAAACTCGAATGCACACAACACAACACAACAAACAAAACTAGTTGCACCAAATCCTATTAATTATTTTTAAATGTCCTTCAGCTCAATTACAGGGGAAGATATTGGCCTCTTGGCTTAGAATGCAAGCATAGAGGCAGCATGATGGGTTGTGGCTGTAAGCATTCCCCTGAGCTCTGATGGGAATGGAGAACAGGATTGTGTTCACTGCCCTCGCTGTATACATAAGGTCAGTGTATCGGAAAATAGCCAGTCAAGCAGCCAGTTTCAAGAGCTTTCATGTACTGATCATGAATCTTATTGTTAATATGCTTTTTAAACTTGACACTAATCTCATTGCATTATGCACACAATGCAATGAATTATCTTTTGATTGTACAAAGGAAGGTTAAAAAATACAAACTGCCTACCCCCTTTGTGGAAATATTAAGCAATGGACCCAATGTGTGACAAGACGGGAATCCTCTCTCTCTGGGATTTCACAAGGGAGTAGGGAGGCATATGTAGCCTGGGATGAAGCTTTGCATGAGAAAACAATGGAAATTTTTCTCATAAAACCAGTGAGTCATTACAACCGAAACAATTTCAAGGAAGCATCAGTTTCAAAATAATTTGATTTAGAAAGTACCAGGAATTTTTTTTTAAATTTTTTAAGAACTTATGTCAACACTTTCATAATGGAAAACAAAAATTGAAGCAATTAAAGCCTTTGAAACTCTTTAACTTTGAAAAAATGATCAGAGGGGAAATATTTTAAAATTAATGTTAAAGCACATTTCCATAAGAACATGTTTGATTCACTACCACTCCATTTATTTTCAATTTAATTTTTGATTTCTTTTATTTTCCTAACACAAGAAATCCTTTCTTGGCTTGCTGTTCATGACTATATAGAATCTGAGGCAAATTTCTTTGGAGTAAACATAAAAATCCTATTAATTTTACTGTACCTTGACTGAGGTCACCTATGACTGACTACAAAGTAACAAATACTCATTACTCATATTGCTCATCTCTTCCTTGGGTTGGTTCTAAGATAGCCCATGTTTCATGTATGTGTGTTATCCATGCCTCAGTGCTATTTTTGAAGAAATTAATGCAAAAGGGATCATTTTGTGGTGTTCAGAATGTCCAGGACTTGTCATATTGTCTCTTGGTTAGGTAAAGTTGAGAGTATGCTGCTGTTCTGCTTGTCAAAATGCACATAAGTCTTCAAAAAATACATTTAAAAAGAGAAAAAACTGCGTCTATTATGTGTAAATGTCACAGTCTCACCTGGGCTTTTAAAAAAAAATCTACTTCTCTGCTTGCTGGTTACAATTTCATTCAAATTTGTATTGCACTCCATAGTACAATGCAAAAAGAACCTGTATAGGTAGGTGGCATTCTGTCTCAAGTATAGCATGTTCTTGTGAGTAGGACAATATAAAATTTCCTTTATATTTTACCATCTCTTTTATGGCCCATCACTTTGGTTTAACTAATCTTATGTTGATTTCCATGCCATAAATGCAGAGGAAGGCAGGGCTGTGTTTTCAAAAGGTTGTACAAGAGCTTTCCCATGCAACAGGAACTGCCAAACTGCTGACCCAGTTACAGCATTCTTGGGGTGGGAGCTAACTGTGGTTTGTGACCAGGACAAGACTTTCCCAAAGTCCCTCAGACAGCTTAAACCGCAGGGTATTTCATTCAATTTTGGCTGACCTCATCTGAATCTGGATTTACAAAAAGGCAGGTCAGCAAAGGTGGGGTGAATGGAAATGGGTCACGGGGACAGAGGGGATTCTCACTGATATGATATCCCTACCTGGATGGGTTTCCCCATCACAAGAAGGACGATGTCCAAAACGAAATGTTCTCAAGCACTCATCTAGCTATGAACTGTGTGACAAACACAACCAGGCAATGAGTCCTAGACTCACCCATCCTTGTTCTGTTGACTATCTAGGTTTGAGTCTCTAAATGCTTTGCTGAAATAAGGCCTCTTTTCAACATTGGTGTAAGTGCATCTCACTCCTCTTGTGCCTGTAACTCTGGTAACCTGTGTTTAGGTGCTCTAAAAATTGCGGAGTTCTACAGTCGCACGGAACCCCCTAGAGGCAGTTGAGCAAATTGTCACGGGTGGTGGTAGGTGTTTTAAAAAATTAGTTGCTTTCAATTGCCATAAGTATTTAACATCCTGTTTTTGTCTTTCTACAACCTCAGCTCTCTCAGTAGTTCCAAAGCTGCATTCCTGCATGTTTTTAACAGGATACAACAGCCATTTCCTTATTTTGTATGGCTATTTTTATTAGATTACAATTACTTTGCATTATGATTGATTGAAGACTAAAAGTCAGCTATTCATTTGATGCTCATACAGTCAAAACTATTTCTTTGAAGTTAGATTTCTTAAAAATTTTTTTCTTCTCCATTTTGCACACAGTTTGCTAAATTAATCAACAAACAGTAGAGTACAGAAGAGTGCCTATCATCTGTTCAATGTATGCATAATCTTTATCACTTTGCATGAATTGAGCTCATGTTAGAAAGGGATGAAGTAATTTGAAACTGTGTAAAAGACTTTGTTTTGTTAAAAAGACATGCTTGCTTTAAAGACTATGTAATACATTATATGGACACCTCATTTATTACTCTCTGCTTTTCTGTTGCTGTAATACTGCTGTCAAAATATATCATGCTAGCAAAAATATTCTCAGTTTCCTGCTAAAGCTAAATGAAATAAAAGGCTTATGATACACTAACTCACAAATATAAATATATCCTTTACAGAAACCAGTTATGTCTAAATGTGCACATTTTAAAATTGAAACATTTATCCAATACACTGATGAGCAATTTCAGTTCTGAAAAGCCTGATTACATTTAAGATGCAAGAGACTAAAATTACTAAAGAGATAACGTTAACCATTCATCTTCCTTGATGCTTTATGTGTTTAAAATGGAAAGTTATGCCAGAACTTCTTGCATAGTAAACTAATCAGAAATAGGATGGTTGTAATGTATCTTACAGCAAGTTGTAATCTCTTAGAGACAGTGTTTGAAGGAAATTCTTACTAGGAAAGCCTATCAAGTGCCTCTTTTATGACATTTAAGCACACATCTACAAAATTATTAATACATGGTTGTACTAAAAGTGCCTGGAAAGAGTAATGAACAATTATCTTAATTACTAGAACAACTCTACTTCTGTGAAAGTACATGTTTGTTGTTAATTCATTTTTCAACTATTTCTGTGCTGTGTGAATACAATTAACTAAAAAATTTCTAAGTGTACATTCTGTCTAAAATCCAATCCTGTGCTACAGCTTAATGCTTCCTTTTTTGTTATCTATTTCTTACATATTTGTACATGCAAATGCAGAGGCAAAAATTATACTAGCCTTTTTTTTTTAAACATTGGCAATCAGTGGTTCAAAAGTTCAGGCAATACCATATGTCCTAATAATATTTATCTAAATCTAAAATAATATAGAACTGTCAAATAGGATCCCACATGGTAACAAATGATGGAATGCAGGGGAACTCTTAGATTTAGCCTTTTCTTTTTTGTCCAACAAGCTAATGCAATAAGACCAATAATAAAAGGTTGTGTAGTAGGCCAAAAGTCTGTGATAGATAAGAAAGAAATGTTGGAAACTGATGAAGCTTTTGCACAATTAGATTTTTTGAGGCAGTACTGTAAGGATTATCCAGAGCCTCTACAATTCTGATTGATGGTAAAATCATAACTACATCATATTAGCTGTAGAGTTCACTGACAGGTTACTGCAGATTAATATTGCTACTGCTGTTCACTTACCATCATACTGGTGGAAATATAAATTGAGCTGCTTCTACAACAAAACATGCATATTAAGAGGTGGAGTGTTTCACCAAACCATCTCCACTCTGTTATTGGGGAAGGAAATGCAAACAACATTTATCTCCAAGGTATGTAGATGTATAGTAACATACTAATTAGTTTTTCCAGGGGACCTTGATGATGCTGACCAGGTGGCAATCATGTGTTCTTAGTGTTGCTTTGAGATTTAGTTTATGATTAAAATGAAACTTGCAAATGATAATGAACAATGTTTGCCTCTGATTTAAATATTTAATCTCATGCAAACAGCAATAGCATGCAAAGTAAGGGATACATGCTTGTTGTGGAAGGTAGAATAAGAGATAGTTATTAGGGAGGTTCTGCACCCTTTCAATCCTGGCTGCAGACATGGGGCTGGGGGACACAGGAATTTGGTTTGGGGTGACTGGTGTCCACAGCCAGCAAGTGCAGCTCACTGGGGCAAGCAGTAGTTCGGGACTGTGCCTCAATAATTGTAGTAGTAAAGGCAATATTGTATGTGCTTGAAGTCACAAAGAGCCCTGTGAATTTTGTTTCTTTCTTTGTTGATATTGTCCTGTTCTGCCAGGATCTGCCCTCACCCAACACCTCTGCCCTCCCCAACCCTGCAAGTACCTGACAATATTTACCCCTGAACTTTCTTTTTCCTTGGAGGAAAAACCCCGACCATTCCCCTGCACACCCTGTAGCTATTTTCTTCCCTTTCTCGCTGCCAATGACTGTGACAACTACAGTTTGTCACCATTGCCAGCTATAACAAAAGTGTACTGACAACCCTTGGTGGGGACCTCTCACCTCCTCCTGTCCCAATTTCACCAAAATCTGCTGAAAAACACACTATATCAGAATTGCTTTGACTAGGGAATTATATCTATATTCATAACAAACAAACCATCAGAAAAGCCCTTTGATCTGACAAAGGGTTTTCCACCTGTAAAATGAGAATAACCCTTCCTGGAATGTGGCAAGAAGCGCTATTGGTTACTGCTTGCTGGGACTTACAACAGGAGATGTACTACTCAAGTGCACAGGTTTACAAAAACAGTTGTCCAAGTGTAAAATAACATTTGTGATTTTAAAAATGTAGGCATGAATCCTAGTGCAAATCTCAACTGAGTTGTGTATTTTTTTGTCAAGGAGATGTGGGTTTTTTGTGATAGCTATTCTGTGATTCATGAGTCAACATGCTATGCAAACACTATGAGGCAGAAATGAGTTAACAGGCATTTCTCATGAGTGGCACAGCAGTTCTCCATTACCCAATTCAGTTAAGATACCCTATTTATCATATCTTTCTCTTATATTTAAAAAAAATTAATGGATGAATCCAACAGTTTTTACTTAAGTGAAAAATCCACGTGAGGATACATGCTCTTTGGATGGAAATGAGTTTGCATAAGAATTACAACTTACATTATAAAAACAATTGAAGAAAGTGATATATAATAGTCTCACTGTAAACTATGCATCTCCAGTGGCGTTTAATAGCCTTTCATTGCTACCAATTGTTTGCTTATTTTACAAGACACTTAGATCCGCCCTTCCTGCTGCCCCAGAAGATTAAGGAACTTCTTTACAGTGAGAGTAATGGAGCATTGAAACAGGCTGCCCCAACAGGGGAGTTGTGGAGTCTCCTTCTCTGGAGACATTCAAAACCCGCCTGGACATGTTCCTGTGTGACTTGGTCTAGGTGATCCTGCTGTGGCGGGGGGATTGGACTAGATGATCTTTCGAGGTCCCTTCTGATCCCTAATGATTCTGTGTACCTGCCTGTGACATGGGAAGACCCAGGTTCAAGTCCCTTCAGGAATTTCAGCCTGGGCTTTCTTTCTGCATTCTGCTGAATACCCTGGCAATGGGGCACTGCTAGAATACGTCTCAGTGGGTTCTGATAAAGGTCAGAATATTTTGGTTTTCATTCCAGGGCAAAACGAGAATTCTTTGGGGACTTCTGCAATTTTCCAGGACAAATAAAGCTGTTTCTTTGACATCACTTCTCTGCAGTCCACGTTTTTGAAAATTTTTGTGACACTGAGTCTTTCAAGCTTAAAGTCACTTAGGAACTAAATGGATCACAGGGGCAAGTTTAGCCCTGACATAAACTTTTTGGACTTCTAAGCTGGTCTTATTACCAAAAAGACTGAATTTGGACAGTAGACAGTATATGCAAAACCCCAACATATTTAATAAGGAGAGGATCAACTGCTTGTGGAGGGCAGAGCAGAGGAGGACATATGGGGGTGAGCTAGAAAGAAGTGAGGGAAAGACAGAAAGGAAAAGGTCATAGCGTAAAAATGGTGCGGTGAATTCCAAAAGTGTCTAATCAGGTTTCTGTTTGTGGAATTTGCCTTTGCCCCTAGCCAAGAAGCCCAGCTGTTTTACAACAGGGCTTTTTCCTCCTAGCAGTGACTGCACACAATGTGTGACCTAAACTGTAAGTGTAGTTATAAGGACAACTTCTTTCACTTTTCACAACAGATTCCATAAAATATATTCAAATGTTATTTAGAAGGTCACGTAACTGTTTCAGATTTTATGCACTTTTCTTGAGCATCTAAACAGAATTTGGAAAAGTCTTAAAAAGAGGGAGATGTGTTCCATTAAAGGCATTCCTCTGAACTTGCATTCTGTAGGATTAATCTAAAAAAAGTGTCAGTCTTCAAAATGAAATGTTTGATGGAATATTAAATTTGATGAATCATTTCCAGCTTCCATGTTTGTTAGCTTTTATATGCCACATTAAAGCATTCATTAATAAAGTGTCACACAACACTGCTTTGACTGAGTCCTAAAAGGTTAATGACTTGATACAGACTGGTATTCTGAGCTTTACTGTTTGCAGGCGGCTTGTGGTGAATGTGAAGTGCTTTGAAATTGTAACAAAAAGGAATCTTTTGTTTTCTTCTACTTCAAGTCCAGAAAGTGTTTACAGCAGAATCTTCTATTTTCCTCTATTTCAAGTCCAGAAAGTGCTCTCAACTGACTGGATGTGCAAGAGGAACTAGACTTATCACCATTAAACAACAATAATTAAACAGCAGGAGGTATAGTCATAAAGAACAGGGGGTTTTGTTTGTTTAGTTTAGCTTTTTAGTTTGGTTTTTTCCCTTGTAAGACTTAGTGAAATTTAGCAGTAAAAAGATCTGTGTATATACAGGTCTCCAGAGAAGCGTGGAGTAAGGAACATACAGATCTCATGTTTGCTGTTACCTACCTCTCTCTGTATCTTTAAGCTGCCTTACCAATTGATTTTGGGAGCTGCAGCTGCATTCCCCACATTTAGAAAGCAATTAGCCAGCCCAGAATTATTCACTATTTTAGTACATGCCAAAATATTTTTCAAATTGTCAGAACGTTTCAAAAAATGCCTATTTGTGAGACCACAGTGGATACATCCATGAACTTTAGACAAGTAGGAATGCAGGTCAGACATATGACGAGTATCTTCTTTCCCAATACCCTCTTGGTAATGGCTGACCTGAGTAGCCTGGTCAAGTACAGGCATTTTTATATGCTTAGAAAAATGTTGCATTCCTGTCACTTGAAAAAATGAAGAAAGAATGGACAGTATGGGCAGAAAAAAGAAAGAAAATAACATTTCCAATGTCTATCCACTTCCCTACACTGTCCAGATTGTATGAAATTTTAACTCTCCTGTGATGGAAATAAACTTTTTGACAAAGTCATGTGTGAAGTTAATTTTATTTTAAGATAGTATGGAGGTTCTGATCTGAGCAGAGTTGGTAGTAAAACAAATGACTCTTAACTGTTTTAGTATGGAAGAAAAATCAAAGCATTTCCATGAAGTAACAGGGGTGACCTGCTGTAACTTAACCATTTCCTGAGCAAATACAATCTATTGGATGGGGGATAGTTCCCATGTTAGCCATTGTACAGAGAAAAATAAAAGTTCATATAAAAAAGCCCACCAAGGGTTATATGGCTGCAATTGTTTCCAAACTGAAACAACTTAGTATCTGTTTATGATTGTCAGTATCGTGTTACATTGTTCTTGTAGAATCCATAAAACCTAAAGGTCTGCAGTACTGCCTTTAAACATTCAGCCTCTGCAGCCGGGAGATTTCAGAGTCAATGTGTTTAAACAGAGGGGAGGTAAAACCCAAAAGTTAATAAAAAGTTGACCTTGATTTTATTTACCATCCTAATCTAGTTTTGATGAGGTGCTTCATTTGAACATAGAAGAACAAAAAGGCAAGCCCAAGCTGATAAATATTAAAGTACTTAAACTGGCATCTTATAAATGTTTATTTCTTTATTCAAGTACTGGAACTGCAAAGGACGAAGCAGTAAGTCTGAATTCTAGCTTTCTCACCATAGCTCATTTTCTCAGTTCAGAATGGTGCCCATTAATTTTCAGAGCCATTCAGATGTACAGCTTGCTATGATATTAGCAGTATTCAGACAAGGATATTCATTTGCATTTTCATAGTCACTTCCTTTTCATTGTGTATGACAAGTGATGCAGAAAATGAGTGGGAAAGATGTGGTTCTCCGCACAACAAAACTATCCTCTGGAAGAAGCTACAAAACAATTCAGTGTCTTGAAAGACAGAGATGTTGTCACTCAATACAGATATAAAGTATTCTCTTTTTCAGACAATGCCAAAATGTTTTTGCTAATGAAATTATGTTTGAAAAGCTAATTGAAAAACGATGCATACTTGGACTTGAAAGCAAGCTGATGGAAAGACAGAACAGTCATTTGTTAGTAAATCAGATGTATTGTCAAGTAGTCATGCTGGCTAATTGCAGTGGTTTTTACTCTCTGATTTTAGCAGTTTGAATTCTCTGTTATTCGTTGAACTGCAAACATTAACACAGTTAGGGTAAGATACAGATAATCTGTTCACAAGGCCTACATATACCCTATATTATATGGGTATCTGAAGTCTACATAACTTTCTGGAGGAACAGGACCATGATAATGAAAACAACAATGAGAGAGAAAGAGGGAAGGAGAGAGAGAAAAAAAGAGAGCACATAATCTGGTTAACAGTATCTTAAGGATACTTCAAAGCAAACGCGGCAGAGTAGCTCTTATCAAGTGCAGCTGCTTAGTAGGAATGTCATGTGAGCACCATAGTTTGGGAGATAATGGATTTATGTTTAGCAGGAAGTCAAATGTGTGATGATTTCATATAGATTCTGTTAGGAATCATGTTGCCAATATTTATTCCTGTCCCAAAACTGTTGCAAAAACAATGAAAATCCTATATTTGAAGCCCATATCAGATGACATGGGGAATGTAGATGAGAGGGGGCATTATTTCAGGGACAGATTGTGTTAGGAATGAGTCATTTTAGAGTTGTTATTGGCAGAAGCAAAGCTCTTTGGTTTGCTGATTCAAAAATCAGGGGCACATCCTCACACTGGGTATGTGTCATTGTAAAGCAAACAATTATGATTTGGCCCACGTACTAATGAGTTTAATAGATGAGTTTACATTGCTTGCTCATAAAGAAACTGTTTCTTCCAATTCCCAAATTAGGACTCTGTATATTCACTCAGAAAGTGAAAGGGATAAATAATTATACTTGCCAAACATGAACATCTCAGCAGTTCCTATTTTAAACCGGTTGTTATGTCTTTCATAATAATTTCATATTTCATTATTGCTGCCTACAGTGGTCTTTTACCATGTCTATATATAACTAATTTCTAATGGTCTCATAGGACATACTATGTATTCCCAGAGCAAAACAAAATTAAAACATGTACCCAGAAACCGCATGTATGCACAGACAGTCCTGACATACTATAATGCTTAAGGCTTGATTTAAAGCCTGAGGAAGCTTCAGTGTGGGATCTGGGCTGTGATGACTGACAAATTGGGCTAACAGTACTGTGACATGCTGAACAGTAGGCTAGCCTCTTTCCTTCTCCTTGGCAGCACTTGTGGGGTAATTCAGTGACACGTTTAGCCTCTGTGGAGATGGTACTTTGTGGCATCCTGAAACAGCCTCATCTGGCTGCCATCACTGGTGAAACACAGACGCCAGGGGGTAAAATATCTGTTCATACCAACAGCTGGCTTTAGGAAAAGGAAGTCTAAAAATTACTTCTGTGGGGAGAAAAGCCCTACAAATTTTCCTAACTATTTGTAAGCTTAGGGAAAAGAAGTGATCCAACAATGCAAATGGCAAAATATGTGAAAAGGCTAACATATTTAAGGACTGTATGGTAGGAACTGTACTGAACTATTGCAACTGATTCTTATTTATACTGTAATAACTTTACCAGGACCAGTTTTGTACAAGCATAAAATACTCCATGGAGCTCCCCATTTTAATTGCAAAGCTGTCACATTCCAGCTGTGAGCAGTGGTGGTGTGATGGTGGACACCTGCAGCATGCACACCCATGCAGCATGCACACACACATGCAGCTGTGCTGCCACATTTATTGGCATGCAGATAACATATTAGCAGGCATATCCCTATATATTTTCATTTCCTTGACACTGTCAAGCCATGCTGTGTGTATTTCATATGCTTAAGTCACAGAAGGGTTAGAAACATAACTACTGGATCCCAGGGGACAGATGGAGCAAAGCCAGCATAATCTCTGAATCCAGCTCCTTACTATTACTCTCTGATCATTAAAAGCCCCATGAACTCAGAACAGACACTTTCATCCAGCAGCTGTTTGCCTATCAGAGGCTAAAACAGTACATATAATCAATCTGAAAGATTTTTCACGCAGGCTCAAAGCAGGCAGGGAACCAGAGTTCTTTTTACGTTATGGCAGCAGCCTTGAAAGACCAGCTTGAGTTTTCTATGCAGGTTGTTAAAACCTTTGGACTACACTACTTTCCCCTGCTTTTTTGTGTGATTGTGCAGCAACAAGCACAAAGAAGGTGCTATGAAAGTGCAGCACTAGAATTACATAAATTATTAGTCCTGTTATTATAAAAATTTACCAATATCATCATATACTCTTCCCCCTTTCCATTGGATTTCTGACCATAAACTTATGCAGTCTGAACTCAAAAGTGTAGCCATGGAATTGCACCCTATGTGTTGCTCTGTTTGATAGAAGAGCCATATTCTCTTTGCCAGGCTGGTGTCTTCCTTTTTTCTCTGAAGGAAACTTGAAGTGCTTCTGTTTGACAGATATTTTCCAGGCTTGATTAAACTGACCTCAAAAGAATGGGATTTAACTGAAAGAAGGCCAACTGGTATTTTTTAACCATGTCAAAGAATCCGTGCTTCATAAATAGTGACCATCAACATATGCAGTCAGAACACCAGATGAGCTTCAAGTAAAAAGTGTGCCTTCACCACATGATGTTTATGGGACAGAAGACATATATTTAAGAAAGAAAAGCTTTTCCCTTCCCATCTCTGCATCTTTTCTATAAGTTTAATCTTGTAAATAGATGTGCAAGCTTTAGTGACAAAGGCACACAAATCTGTTACATCTCATTATTTTTCTTTACTAATGTTTCCACTGAGCTGTTTTCCTGTAACTAAAATATATTTTAAGCACTTTCACCTCAATTCTTAAGCAAAGCACTTTCTGCATCAGATGCAGATTTTCTGTTTGACAGAAGAAACTTCTTTTGTAAAGATAGAGTCTTGATTTAAAGACTTCAGATGATCCTGTGGTAGGTTGTTCTGATGATTAATGGCCCATGCTAGAGAAAGTACAGCAGCATCTAACCATTGGATCTTTTTTTGTCTTTTTCTGTTAGACTAAATAGCTATTTGTTATCAGAAATCTCTTCCTTATGTAGATACCTGCAGACTTTGATTGAGACACTTTTTAACTCCTTGGATAACCTTAACAGATTAAGGTATGTTTTCCTAACTCTTGCTTTCTTTGAACTTTTTTTTAAAAACCCTTTTTCTAGTTTCATAATATACTTCAAGATTCCTATGATTATTGTCACTAATGCTATACAATAATAGCACTTAGGAAATCTGTTGTGGATCTTCTTGTCTTCACATTCTCCTCTGATATTGTACTGAAATCCTGTGTTCCTTTGTTTAGCTACCATTATTTCCAAATCCATGCTGAGGCCCTGAGATATTCTGAAGGCTTTTCTCCCCTCAGCCCTCCTACGGCTCCAGGGCTGCTGTAACATAGTGCAGTTGTGCAATCCTGAATCAAGCTCCCATAAAAGAAACTAAGCTGTGAGAAAGAACTGCATGAAAAAAAAAAAAAGCTGGAGGAAGCCTCATGTCTATTGGCTTGGAAGCGGCATTTCAGTTCAGGCTTTTGCTCTTGGCTGTTGCCCAAGATAAATTCTAGGTGTGCCTGGGCTGGTGTTGTGCTGTGCCAAGACTGATCTGGCTTGCTGACCTGATTCCTCAGCCTAACCTCAGACCTGCCTTGGCCCTATGAACATGACCAAGGTGGACTTTTGGCTGGACCTGTTCTGCTTTTGTCTGGGAGATGTGTCCCTGCCCTTGCCACAGTAACAACGTCTGCTATGGAATAAGAGTGGAAAAAGGACCAGAACCCATGGACCCTCAACAGAGTGTGGTGCTTTGCAATGCCCAATTACTCAATATCATGTTTGGTTAAATGTGAGTGTGTCACTTTGCTGGAGTTTTTAACTGTATCAATAGAACTTAATTCATCAATGAAACTAAGATCACACTCATCTGACAAGATTTAACCTCCCTGAGAATGTTGCTGCAATCATTTATTTACTGATTGTCTCCTGTATTAAGCTTTGAAGATTGGAACAACAGCTCTTTTCAATCTATTAAGGTTTGAATGTTTATTACCTATCATGTTTACCATTTGAAAACATTTACATGACCTTAGCTTCTTTCACTGTCCTCTCAGAGTCTTCCAGCTTTTTAAAAAGTCAGTGTATGTGGATCAGAGTGTTCCTTGGCAAGATGCTTTCGTACTGCTGAGTAAAAGTTGGCCAGTGCTACATGTTTGCTGCTAGGTAATATTTCTCTGTTGACTGATGGGACAAGAAGAGACTCCACAGCCACTTCAGGATCTCTGAGAACTCCCACGCACAGAAATGCTGGCAGGAATATGAAGTAAAAGCTATCATTGGAAGGACTTTAAAATGAGTTATGAAGTTTGCAGGTTAAAAGATTTTGTGACAGTGCAAGTCACACACCCCTGGAACAGGCTGCTCAGAGAGACTCCTCTGGAGATACTGAAGTCCTGACTCTATGTAGTCCTGTGCAACTTGTTAATTTAGTCAGTCCTGCTTTGACAGGGAGGTTGGACTTGATGATCTCTTGAGGTCCCT
Organism: Upupa epops; assembly: GCA_013397515.1. Lineage (NCBI taxonomy): Eukaryota > Metazoa > Chordata > Aves > Bucerotiformes > Upupidae > Upupa > Upupa epops. The sequence goes on from VZRI01004671.1 coordinate 144,688, forward strand.
TACAACTCCAATGATTCTGCGAACCTACGATCAGATTTGCCATGATTGTGCTCTTCAGTGGAGACAGAGGAGTAGCCCTGGCTGTAATCCTTCCTTGTATTATGTACATTCAATACTGCCTGCCTTGAATTTGTGTCATTTATGCCTTACTTTATTGTACCACCCTGGGCCTCATATAGGATTATCATTCAGGCCATACTCCCCAGACCCCTTCGTGAAGAAGCTGTGAGCTTTAGCCCAGCTCTGGTCCTGAGGAGCTGCCTTCCCACTGCTTGAGGGGCAGGGGGCACAATGCAGCCTCAGTGCTCCTGACAGCTCCTCACTCTTCTTAAAAACACTTCAATTCTCAATGACTGAGCAGAAAGTGCCCCAAAGCTGCAGTATTTGGGTCTTGCAGAAACATTTTCACTCATATTCTAAAGCAAAAGCTAAAACTTAACATTTTCAACATTTTCAAAGTTTTCTTTTTTAAACAAAAAACTAGTAAAACCAGTCCCATAGTGGGTAATTACTGGTGAAAGAGCATTTCTTTAGGAGCTAAAAGACATGGGGAAGTCGTAAAAATAATCCAGGTGATTCTAAATTCTAAAAAAGAGTAAGTGTGAGAAATAAGTCACAAATAATCATGCATGAGCAAAATAAGTTGTTTACTTTGTTTTACTGAGAAACCTTTTTAAGTTGAAGGATATATTGAGAACTCACATATGTTAGATAAAACTGTACTGGTTAGCCACCTGCCGTTATTAAAGTACACTATTACAGGCTAAAGGTATCCTTTCCAGACTGTAACCAGAATTTCAAATCTCTGTAATCCTACTGCAGCTTTATTTTCCTGAAGAGGGGCTTAACTATTTGTATTAGTTTACTGGATTGCACAACTGAGAAAAGCAATGGCAAGGGGAAACAAAATCATGTTTCTAATAACTCATTTTTTACAACAAAATCCTCCCAGCCTGCTGTAGTAAAGACATTCATATGGTAGATGTTTGTGCTTCTTCTAGGACACAGAACTTGCTGTGTCTGGATTAGATCAGGGCCTCATTGAACTCAATGGGAGTTTTGTGCTAAAATGTATCTCATATGCTGTCACTTGGGCAAATGTCCACCTCAGGCTACAGCAGAAGCAAAATCACCACATTTGTTTTCACTTCAGACCTGCTGAAAGTAGGATTATATTACTTGTGTATTTCATTTGGATTTTTTTTTTCTGATTTAAACAAAGATACCACTGTGGTATAATCTGGTACCAAGTACTGTACGAGATGCTGGAAAAATCAGTTACAACTGGAATAGCAGACTTTGTTCACCATCACCTTGCTTTTAACTCATAAGCAATCAACAAGTAATTTCCTTTCTCTGTGTCTCATACCACAATGATACTGCTCACTCTAGGTTCTTCTCAAATTGTGCCTCTTCCTTCACATAATTTAAATCCAGCTTTCTCCTGCATAGATATATTACAGGGGTAAAATGAACATAACTTATAACAAGTTATTTAATAACTGTGGCAAAACTGAGTCATACTGAGACAGCAAACACTGGCTGATTCGCTTCTTAGTTATGCAAAAAGTATTAGTATTTTGCCCAGATCATCCAAGGGTGCAGAAACACTCTTCCAGTGACTGGCTAAATCTGATTTTTGTTTGCCACCGGCATGAATACTGACCTTTGCCTTCTCGCCTGATCTCTGCATCTCCTAGAAAGTTCATGGAAAGGTCATGGAGCGGTACTGACTTTCCTGAGTGTGTGTGTGTGCCTGAATGGTTGAGGGTGCCCATGTGTGCATGGGGATACCTTCCTGGCACTAAGCCAGAATTGCCCATGTACAGATTTACATTCCTGTTTATGGATACTTGGACCTGTTTCTACCAACAGCAACAAAATCAACCAGGGAAGAGGGCACATTGTTCTTTTATTTATCCAGCACATTTGTTCACCTTACTTTTCTCTCCAAATTGCTGTCTATTTAGCTTTAAAGTTTTGTCTCAGCTCAGATGCATCCTTAGACTAAGGAAATGGTGCTACACAGAATACACGGCTTGGAAAATAAAAGGACTAAAATGTGACTAGAAACAGCTAACAGCTTTTACTTATATACAGACGTATTAAAGAGAATGAGCTCTTTCCTTAGATGCTTTGCCATAGGTCTGTAAGAGAAATAAATTTACTCTTGTATATTATGTATCTGATTCCTTTCACAGAAAAGTTCAGTGCTGCTTGTCACAGCAGAAGAGAGCTATGAATCTCACAAAAGCGGCTCTGCTGACACCATCAGCTGTACAGCACACACTACCAAACCAGGCCTTGGAAAGCAGTATCATGGGAGGGTTTTAAATCTCTGCTCAGAAACTGTACCTATTTACAAACAGCAAGAATAGCTCTGAAATTGTGAAAAATGCACTGAAGTCATATTTAGAATGATTATGTGTGTGGGATATAACAATACTTTTCAAGACTGTAAGCACTGTGTATATTCATATCTCGTGCTATTTATCTTGCAGATATACAGCGCTGGAAGTTGCTGGCTGCAAGCTGGGGAGCTTGTAGCAGTGAGAAGGAAAGATCTCTCTGTTTGTCATTGGCCGTATATCACTGCAGCTGTGCCCTTTGATTACACAGAGGGCTCTTCCAGCCATTAATAATATGAAACACTTTTTGTCTGGTGAATGCATCTCAGCGCCATCCTCTAACACCTAGGCTTTGCAGTGAGGCAGAAGAGGTAAATTAGGGATGAGTCTTGTTCATTTTATGTTTACACTAGATGTGTAAACAAGGATAACCTTTGTTTTCCTCAGAAAAGAAAGCATGCTATTCTTTTTCCTACCACCATGGTGACTTGGTGGTTTTTTTTTTACAGAAATAATACAGCACTGCCAATTACAACTTGGTGAGGAAGTGACACTAATGAATAACAATAACTCCGCCACAGCATCATGAAAAGTCCTGTGACGCCAGCCTTCCAGATTAATTGCATCACATAAAATAACTGAGCCACATCTGCTGGCCAGGTGTATCAGTGTAAGAGGTTTTTCCCCAAAAAGCAGAGCTTAGACAAAATCAATAAATAGGCTGAATGAAGCCCGAGGCGCAAATACTGTACTGCCAAAATTAGATAGCTATCTAAAATTGTCACAAATAATTGATGCTAAGGTTGGAAAATTCTAAACTGGTGTAAATTGTTTAGCACCAGAGAGCACTACAAAAGGCATTTCAAGCTTAATCTGCAAAATGAATCAAAATTAATGCTAAGCTCATGTGGTTTGCTGTTGCTCTTGTTGCTGCACAGTGTATCTACGTTGCTCAAGACAGGTGTTTGCAGTGGTGTGTGGAATTCGGCCTACATTGATCATCTCCCACAGTATCTTTGACACAGTAGGAAAAAGCTAAACCCCATTCATCTTAATACTGCTTTTAGTCATATGTCAAAACCTTGCTTTTAACCTATCCCAAGTTTGATTTAAAATGAGACCAACTGAGTAGCAAAAAACTCCAATAAAAAAACACAAGCCTCTTTGAAACAAAGCCTGCTCTTGCTAGGCATCATTTCACATCCTCTGTACTTTGATTGTTGGAGGTAGGCATCCCATCATCCAGGCCACAACTAAATTTGCACCTTTCATCCAGAAAGGATCCTGCAAAATGCACTTGTTTTGGAGGTATTTCAAATATCCCACAGAAAGGTATCTCTCCTGTATCAATATTTATCCCAAAAGAGTGCCCTCTCTTTATATTTTGATAGAACCCACAGTTACTTCATTGATGGTCCTGTGAGTATGTTTTTTTGCCCTTAAATCTGTGCTGATAACTTATTTAGGTCATGGATTCAGATTTGATTTACTCAAGTTGGATTTATTCCCTCAAGCTGTAAAGAAATAAGAAAGCAACATGCTTATTGCTGAGTCAGAGACAGCTGAAAATCTCCAAGGTGGAGGCTTCAGCTAGGACACTCAGCCTCTCTTTTCAGCCTCAGTTACTAGCTTCAAATCTGGAAGCTCAATTGCAGGATGCTCCCAGTCTCATTAGTGGTCATGTGCATACTGCTGCCCACCTCTGCTCATGCCTTGTATCTTTGAGTCCTGTCAGCAGGCAGTGAGGTAGTATGTTGTTCTGAAAGCCACAGTAAATCCTTGGCAAGAGAATCCATATGGAGTTATGTGAATTACATAAGATATATGAAATAATAAAGCATTTTATTTTTATATAGTGCTGTTCTTCCACAGATACATAACTTGAATATAACACAAATAGTGCAGTAAGTTAATTAGATACGATTGGCTAAATTTCACTATGAGAACACACCAGTCAGTTCTAGAAATCCAGAAAAATATATGAAGCTTACTTTTTGCTGTTTTTATAATCTACCTGTGTCATACGAAGCTATTATATTGGTCACTGAATTTAAATGATGAATTTCACTGCTTTTAAAGCGAAAAGGAAAAGATCTCTAAATTTCTTATCTGGAGACAGTGATAGACTTTTCAAAAATGCACAGCGTCTTGAAAGTTTGGCTTCATATCACCATTTATATTCCTGAGAAATAGACATGTCTCACATTCTGTAGCAGCATTTTGTGACATTTGGATTTACAATACTCAAGTTTAAGTCTCTAGCCCTCTGCAGTCTGTCAAAAACAGCTTCTTTGTCCATTTATTTTTGTCTTCTGTGCTCAGTCTGAATATCTTTTGCAAATTTATACTTGACAACCCTCGTATTTCAGCAGCTGGCTCTGTTTCACAATCTACCTTGCTTGGTCTGTTGCATTAGCTGAAACAACAAATTTAATCCATTATGTCAATAGTAAATTATAGTGAAGATGTAATATATGCCTGACATCACTAAGGTCAAGGCCATGGTGAAAAGATTGCAAATAATAGATTCAAATGGTCTCCTCATAGTGGTAGTTGCTTGCTGCACATGTGATGTTACAAGAAACATAGTAGTGACATACTGTATTATGTTAGCCTCTTAGTAACAGCCAGCTGAAAACTCCAGCTAATGCAAGAGTGCTCCTTCAACATGCAAGGAGGTTCCAGATAAGTTTGCTATGTTGCTATATTTCATATTTTCTCACTGATAAATAATTAAAACAAGAATTACTTTACTGAGAAGATTCCCTTAAAACACACATTTCCCATCACTAACAGTTTGGAGGGGTTGGGGGAAACATTTATTGCTTGCCTTACCTAAACTACCTTGCCATTAAGGTATCTAAATTACTTCAGTGAATTCTGGGCACAGAAGTGGTTGATGAATTGCTTTTTGCATAAATGCACTTTCCCTCTGCTAGAACCTGATTTTGTGTATAAACACGCACACACACACACACACATAGAATAAAACAACTGCTGAACTCTCTCAAGAAGAAAAATTGAAGTCTGGAATTTTCTCTGTGTAATTAAGTTTTTCTAAACATTCTTTGTATTATAAGCATGCACAGACTCTCTGGGAACAAGCCAAAATTGAGCTCTTCTACAATGGCAAAGGAGCAGTTAATGAATAATTTTATCCTGTGTGAAGGTTCTCATTCCTGTTAATTTGTCCATTTTTACAGACATAGCTTTTTTAGTAAAACAATTCACCTTCAGCTTAGAAGTGCCAAAGGGTGGAAAAATTATGCCAAGTGAGCCATAAACAAATCAAGTGTATGGCACAATATGGAGATTTCCATTCCATCAAGTTCTATTATTTATCATAAAAAGCATCAGCAACCCAAGGACTTTCAATCTGCCATTCATCCCTTTAACTTGGCTCTAAATAAATTTCATTCCTTAACAAGAAAGAATGGGGAAATTTAGAAGTCAGGAGAATATATAGCAATGGCATTTAATTTCCCACATGCTTCTCAAGACTGGGGTTTCTTTTTGTTTCTGGCTTTCTACTACTGAACGGAGGAAGGCTTGTGCAAGTAGTACATTTTGGCCTCCATTTCAGCTTATCTTTGAGAATATTAGTAACCCCAGGGGGTGCAGGAACACAGTGGGGATTATGCTTTAAACAAGCATCATCTTTACATACAGATCCACATTTTAGGAAATATGGGTATTAACCACCTCTACAGGAGCTTCAATCATCACGTGCCTTTGCCTATGTTCTGTACTCCTTCCTAGAATCATAGAATTATTTAGGTTGGAAAAGACCTTTAAGGTCATTGTGCTCAAACATTAACCTAACCGTACTACGCCCACTATTAAACCATGTTCTTAAACTCCACAGGTATATGACTTTTAAACACATTCAGGGATGGCAATTCAATCACCTCTCTGGACAGCCTGTTACAATTCTTGATTGCAATTTCAATGGAGAAGTTTTTCTTAATGTGTGCTCAAGCATTTTCCTAATGCTTTGACAGGAGGGTTGGACCCTGGTGGCCTTTGAAGGCTCTTTCAAATCCTAATAAACTGTGTATAAACTGTAAACTTAAACTTCCCCTGATGCAACTTGAGGCCATTTAGTTCAAATCCATGACAGACTAGAGTGACCAGGAGTAGTGGTCATTTATCTTGTCACTTTATTCAGTGCTCTACGTACAATGAGTTCATGGGTTTGGTTCACTCCTTGTGGACCACAAGTCAACACTACTTTTTGCCCATTGTAATACATGTTACTGATCCCTCTGCTGTGCAAAACAGCAAAGAGTGATAATTCTTTCTTGAGGTTGTCTGGCAAGCCTTAAGTGAGGAAGGATGAGAAGAAAACTACTGGATCTTGTGCTTTTGACCTCTGGGATGGTCCTTCTGGAAGGGCAGTTTTCATTATTGGTAATCTGGTGGTCAACTGGTTTAACAATGTAGGGAGTAATAAGAACCCCCAACACCAAAGTGCCTGTGATAGTCTGTTACACAGAAACAAAAAATAGAAAAGGGAATTGGTGGCTGTTGGAAACAATCAGAGGTCTCAGCATGGGCTGCTTTGATGACTATTTAATCTCACCCATAAAAGAAGTTTAAATAACGCTGTTACGTGCTGATGCTTTTAGCACTTGCATTGTTGCATGATGTATGGCCAGTGCCTGATCCAAGAACCAACAAATGTGCATTATTCTGTTAGCAGTTTTCTGTTTTCTGCAAAGCAGTGCAATTTACAGGAATTATTTATGTTAAAGTACTAGTACCTTGTCTTACATATTTATATCTTCTTTGCCATGAAAAGCAATGAAGGGTTCAGGTATTGCAAATAAGTTCAGTTTACTTAACACTTAAAAATACTCTTTACAAAAAGTGTCATGGAGAGTCTTTTCTATTCTTGAAACTGCTGCTTTAACTTATATAAAACTCTTATAGACATTAAAACAGTGCTGAGGCTTTTCCAATCCTCTGCTCATTCTTTCCTGTTGTTTTTCAAAAAGGGAGATAAACTCCACCTGTATGACTAAAGATTATACTTTTTTCCCCAGTAACATTTGGGAGAACATCAATGAAAGGTTGAAGATGTGGGTAAGAATATTTCAGCTACAGGAAGGGCTCATAGGGAGGTATATGATGGAGTCACAGAGAGTTTCTAAATGGATATTTATTCAACTGGCTACCCAACAACTTCTTCCTGTGTTTGCATCATGTAGCAGAAGATACAACAACTTGGACACAAATCAGTCACTTCTGACAGCACGTGGTCTTCAAGGCACTTACTTGTTCTGAACATCATCAGCACTGTGGCTGCAGAGCACACTTGTCCTTTCAAGCTGTCTCACATTACACCCAGCACCTTTACAACTGCTTATACAACTAATTGCTTGCTTTCCTAAACTGGGTCAAAGCGCATGCTAACAGTACCCAAACAAAAGTAGTAGTTAGGTGCTTAATTAATTTTCAGAAAAAAAGACTAGAAAGTTAAATTTTGTTAGTTGTAACTACTGGTGGTAAAAACAGTATGAAACAGAAGCTAAGCAGTATTTTGGTCCAAGGGACTTGTGGATTCCTTCTGTTAGAGTTGATCCTTCTGCAAGAAAGCTCACACCAAGAGGAATACTACTTTTCAGATAAAGACTTTCTGGGAAGAAGTTTTTCCTCAGTCAGAAATGGCAAACATGTTGGGAGGTCATAAGAGATCGCTCTTGAGTTCTTCACATCCTTCCTGACACAGAAGCAGTGTGCAGATCTAAGTTGTTAGGTGACTAGGGGAAAACATAATTTAATCCTGGAGGTCAGATCCTTCTGAGAGTTCAGCTGCATCTTTCTCTTCCCTTCATGGTGCACCCTTCCCACCTTTCTGCCACCTGCTGTGAAGCTTTGCTCTTTTCTCAGCAGCACTGGCTCCAGTGAGAGCTTTCACTGCCATTTGTAGGGTCTCTCACTACTGTTTGTCCTACTCCCAAGTAACAGTGGCCATGGAGCTGAATTCCAGTGGATTCCCTTCAAAGGTATGTTGCAGCAATAGCAGGTGCAGGAGCAGAGTATGGATCTTTGACAGGAAAACAGTCTGTTCAAAGAGAACACTTTGCAGAAGAGCTTGTATCAGGACCCAGAATGCCAGCAACTCTTCTATTCAGAAACAAGCCAATGCCCATACTTCTGTTTCCTGACCCAGTCCTAGAATATACACAACTGCTCTAATCATACACTCTGCAACCTTGCTCCTAGAACTTCTACAAATGGCAACCTTCCTGAATTAAAATGTAAGTAAATCCTTCTGCAGGAGTCTATTTTCTGTAGAAAATCCATCCCATGTGAAAATAAATGTAGAGAAAATATATAGCAACCAAGGTTAAACTTGTTTTTTCTTCAAACCTGTAAATTCCAAAACCCAGATATTCTCTAAATGTCCTTCTGGTCTCTGGTCTTCCAGCTACAAGCTCAGAGTTCAAAATGCTGGCAAAAATAAATTGCAATTCAGTTCATAGGAAAAAAAGATAGGGGGTTTGAGCAATTTTTGTTGTGTTTGCAGAACTGTGTATCCTTCTAGGGATTGAAAAGTACTGCTTAGGGTTTGCCATATAGTGGGTAACTTCTTTGTGGAAAAGAAGAAACAAATTAAAATGTTGTTTATGGCCTGAAAGTGTATATTAATTATTACATACATGTTATTCTTATAGATGCATGTGCTACTATCATAAATTATTATTTACACTGGTGCAGTTCCTTAGGCTATATTTGAAAGAAGATATGCAGGAGTATATCTAGAATGTGCACTCAGCGCGGTGGCAGTGCCTGCTCCAGAGATCTCTGAGCCCCAGATGTGCTCAGGTGTTTTTCTCCCTTGCTTATTCTCATCTTCCCAAGGAGGTGAAACTGAAGAGCACAGCTCTGACTGGATCCCTGAGTAAATAAATAAAAACAACAGGCAGAGAGCAAAGCCTAGCAGAAGGATCACAAACTTAAAACAGGCAAGACATGCCTGGAAATGTCTGCTGCCTTCAATCCACTCAAACGGTTTACAGAATGACCTGTGGACCCCTTCTTACATCCATGATTTGTTTATCTGTTTATTTGTTCCCTTTGCTTTCTTGCTGTGGTTTCTTTCTCACTCATATCTTACAAAGTTTGGGGTTTTTTTAAGTGGCTTGGTCTTATCCCCAGCACAGAGCAGCTAACTTACACATTTTGGAAAGGTGCATGGGTCCTGAACAAGATTTCTTGCCCACCTTCAAATTATGCCTCTCACCTCTGAAAGCAGCAAACTTGCATGTGCTTAGTGCTTGGATGTCAGGTCAGCTTCTGTGTGTTTGTGAGTTCTCTTTAGCAAAGCCCACAAAGGCAAAGCAACTACACAGCCCTATTTAAAGTTGTGATGTGTTTTGTGGCAGCTAGAAATACATCTTTGACCTCACTTCTCTGTCCTGAGCATTGATATTCAGAGCTGCTTAAGATTCACTTGCAGAACACTAAAAAAAATTAAGACCTTACTTAGTGCACGTATAAGATTTTCTCAAAAAGAAATATCAAACCTTGTAAAGAGCTTTTACATTCTGTTCATCTTGGCATTTGCGTCTGTTCTGCTGGCAGAGAGCTTTAATTGTCAGGGACACAATAGGCTGTGCTCTTCTCTGTGATTAATAGACATGATCTTTCCAGAATGATAAATGCAGATAGGTAAGTCTCTGTGACTTTATCTATGCTACATCATAGATTATAAAAAACCCCTACAATGTGGACATGATAATATGTGTCCATGGTGTCTAAAAGTGCTGACTAAGAGTTCCTAATGTGTAGAATTTTATTTTTATTTTTTTACCGAGGCTTTGTGTTGGAATGTCCTCCTCCCTAGCACTGAAATTTAGTATACAGTTTCTTAGCTGCCCTGTGGTTTTCCCCCAGGTTCCTCTTTGAGATTCTCTTTAAGCAGAAAGAGGCATCAGTGCTGTGAGCAGTGGGACAGCCTAGAGCTGCAGCTGAAGTGAGTGCCGTGCCCAATGTAGCTCTTCTTAGGGGTGAAGAGTGTTGAGCCGACATTTCTCACAGCAGCCAGCAACACTTTTTCTTCCCTTGCCATGGTGGCACCAAACCTATCATGTACATTTTCACTTAAAAACCAGCTACATTTATCATTGTTTGGGAAAGGGTTGTGATAGGGTCCTTGGTCCAGCCTGGGGTGAGAAAAATGGTCTTTCCTCTGGCACCACCTTCTCTTCTCTGTGCATACTGGGACAGTATTCCCAGGACATCTTCCTGTAGGCTAAGCTGTGGCTGAAACAGGACCCACCACAGAGCTGACCCAAAGTTCTTCAGAGTGGTTAACCATGGGCTTACCTCTGCAGGGAGCTGGGAAGCCATGCAAGAGCAGCCTCATCCTAATATTTCTAGTAAAATGCCCTTATGCACAACATATTTTGGAAATCTGTTGTTAAAAGCAAGAAGGCTAAAATAAGTCCAGAAGTGAAGGATGGGTGTGACACAGGGACAAGTGGGCTTCCTTTCATGGCTGATCACACAGATCTACACCAGACACTCAACAATAAAACTCCAAAATGTTTTATCTTTCTCATCCATCTTTACTTCCTTGTGTGCTTTTTAGAGACCTCCAAGAAAAATTTTCTCATTTTTGGGCAAAGGTACTAATTTTTAAAGGTGATGTAGTGATTCCCAAAGTGTTTAGTACACTATGTGTATCAACAAAAGGAAATCAGACTGGTGAAAATGTCTTAAGGCAAGGAAAGAAGGGACCAAGAACCTTTCCTTGTCTTCAAATCTGCAGTCACCACAGTTTGCTTTTGTAAGATACAGGTGCCACAAGCTGGGCCTTTTGTGAAACTCACAATATTAAAGCTCCTTGGAAAAATATTTTCCTTTTTTTTCTGATAGCAGTGTTTCAGAAGTCTAAAAGTTGCTGCAGTGACAAACTAGCGTGATGAATATATCTCCATCCGGTCAGGAAAGGAAGAATGGTGGTTGCAAAGGACAACCAGACCATCCATTAAAGAGATCAAGAAACTGCAAATGCTGTGCTATGTATTATGCAGAGCATCATGCTACTATGCAGATGGAAGTATTTGTAGTAGACATGTGACATTCAGATACGTGTGAGAAGTTTTACAGAAACTCTTGCAGCCTGAGTTGCAGGCCACACACTGCAACCAGATGGCTCCACTATGCTTCATCATACGCAGAAACATTGATTTGTTGTCATGCCATGGTGTAGCTTTTTGTTGATAGCAGGTTAATGGCATTTGGCAGTAGCCACCGTGGAGCCTTTTTGTGACATGGGTTATTTTTCCACAGAGGCACACAGTGCAGTGCTTGACATGTCCCCTATGGCATTTCCTCAGACCACTATGGTAAGTTTGGGGAGTCTGTGAGGAAGAGAAAGGAGCAGTTTGGCTCTTCTCTGTTTGCAAAGGAGACAACAACCAAGCAGGAAGATTTTGCTTGCATATAGCTGTGTGAAGCAAGCTTTATGAAGAGGAAGTTTTTGGCAGCTGGATTCTGGAAGCATCGTTTTTAATGTACATGTTTTGCAGTGAGCAGCATAAGTGTTGGAGAACATGTTGGAGAAACTGCTTTTTTACTGCAGGTTTGTGATAAAAGCCCAGATAGAGCAGTATTGGCCCAAGAAACTTTGCACTAAAGTCTAGTCAGGCTCTTACAGCTCTTCCTCTTAAACAAGTCCACCTCTAAAACTAATGATGGTTTTGGTTGTCTCTGCATTAGATGAAAGCAAACTACTCAGAGCTCAGGGCTGTGCTATCTGAAAGCATGATTAGTGTGAGCTGTTCCATGCTGCAGGCAGCCCAGGTTCATCCGACATATCAGACCTTCACACTGTTGTCCCTGACAAGCGACCCCCTTCTGGGGATTGCTGACAGTTGTGTTCAGTGTCCTTCAAGCCTTATGGATTTAAAACCACCAAAGCCTCCATTGTCCATAGGGTCAAACAAGTACTTCACCTGGCAGACACAAACTGGGAATTTGTGCAAAAGAGGAGCAAAAAACCTCTGACAAGGTTCTCCCTTGGAAAAATGTGTGCGTCCATGGCTGGCTATATTTCCTTTATAAGTCATGTCTCTTAAAACCTTTTATTACATCAGTATTTGTAATCTGCTTAATTGCCACATTTCCTCCAAGATTAATTAGCTGCTAACAGATACTACTCCTGTTTCTGTATATCAAGAACTTCTAACCCTGTAATGCATACTAAATAAATATAGGGAAGTCTGTCTTCTAAATATTGATGATAATTAGCAAGATGATAGTATTCAAATGTATCTGTTAAAGACATTTATTTCCATGAAGCACACAAGCCCTAGAATCTTGCTGAGATAAGATACATAAACAGTTTTATTAACAGGAATGAAGAGTCTTATTTTATTTTTATGTAACAAAATATATAAAGAGTGAGAAGATAAATTGAGAATTTGGCAGGCAAGTACTGTCAGAGAATCAACAGGGCAGAGAAATCAAAAATATGGAAGAAAATCTAGGACAGCTGCAGGAAAACACCCACTCTGAAGCCATGTGGGCATTATTAAATAACATATGCATGGAAGACCAAAATAATTGCTTTTTTATCGGCCCAAGAAGATTTTAATAGACGCGAAAACTGTGGAAGACACTTTAAGAGAAGCTTCAGACTAGTCACCTAGTCAGACAAAGTTAAGCACATGTTAAAGGGACCTTCTGCCTTGCCATCTTTATTATTACGGAAAATTTCTCTGTGTGTGTGTTTGCACTCACATTGTCTCTTGCAGGAGAACAGTTGGCTGCAAATGGGTTGGTAAGGTAAACAGAAACAGACCTGCAATGCTCCATAATTTGGACAAGTCTCATCATCAGCACAAATCTGTTGCCAACCTGAAGAAGGGCAGAATTTCTTGAAAGGGTCCACATTTCATAGGTGTTGTAACCCACGGACTTAGTGTGTCTTAGTCCGGCATTAGGACAGTCATTGTTGCATGTCAAATATTGGTAAAAGAATCCCCAAGTATCCTTACCACATAACTTTCCTTCTGAAATATGTAGGTTAATTTGGTGTTTGTGAATAAATCAATTATGTGTTCATCCACAGTTTACTGCTGGCGAAACTGGACAGTACTGTGTTAGTAAACACTTAAGGTTTATTATTTTTGAGTTAATTGCTAATTTTTAATCTCCTGAAGTGACTTAGGTAATCCGCAGGCTGATATAGAAAGAATAAATCACCCCTGAAGAGCCTAAATAGTACATCCAGAAAAGTAAAAAAGGGATTAGCAGTGTTTGTAAGGAAGCAAGGCTGAGTTACAAACTGAGAGCTCAGTGTGTTGGGCTTTTGGTACAGGCAGTAAAACAGCCAGGGATGTTGGTCATTCTGTTCCCAGAACCTAATGTTCTTGTGCTGGGAAAAGAGGAGAATTTAAATACTTCGTTTCCTCCCAGAAACCTGTGTTTGTTTTCTTTTGGTCCTGGATTCTTCTTCATTGTTAACTGAACAAGCATAAGGGCTTATGTGTATCTGTGGGGCACTTCTCCGGTGATGAGTAACTGATAAAAAGTCATTCTCATCAGCAACCATTTTCCCTATTAAACCAGAGTGGAGGTCAAAAACACAGCTAGAACACTGGTCCAGATTTTAGATGCCATTTCAATGTTTTTCATGAAACGTGTACAGCTGCACAAAGTAAGGCCATATTCTTCTGCTGCAGTTCCCTGCTTTGGAAGCGTAGGTTGACCTCTTTCAGGCAGACTCACTGATCTATCTGTCTACATGCCTAACTTTAAAGTGACTATTTGAGGTGAATCTCATTTAAACAGTTATGAAAGGAGCCATGTAAAGACAAGGCTTCATAGAGTTGAGTCACTTACTAGTTTGGAAAAAGGTAAGTTGTATAGAAGGAGTTAGAAAACTGATGTACTAGGGAAAGGCTATCTATACTACTGAGTAGTGAAATTAGACATTGGCAAAAGAAAGCAATTATCTAATGATGATGCCAAGTTTCAAATCCTTGAATAACTGAGGCATGTGCTTGACAAGAGAGAACTGAGACAGACAGGATGTGACCAGAAAAATTAAGAGAAAAATGACATGCTTTTCCTTTGGAGAATGACAGTCTTTTGTAGACATCTAGAGCAGGAAGCAGAGATAGCAGCAGGGGCAAGGGTGCTGAATAAGACAAAGAGGCAAAAATCAAGTTTTGAGGAGCAGTTAGAAAAGATGTGTTGAAAAAAGAGAGAAGAGTGGAGATAGAATAAATCAAATAAAACCTCAAGAACCACTATGAGGTAAAAGAGACTATGAGATTGCAAGGGTCTCACATTTTCAGTTTTCACCTACTGAGGAACTAACTGAAGTATGCATTAAAATACACTAAGCTTCTCCCCTTATCCTCATTTGAAATGACCTAAATATAAATAGCAATGGAAGCCTGTTGTAAATGGCATGGGACAGGTACCCTAGGACAGAACTGCAATACAAATATAAGTTATAATATCAGCCTTGGAGGACTTGCCTGACTTACAAATGTCATGGGCTGGTTGACAGTCCTATTTGTGCTCCCTCCACAGAGGTTGTACCTAGGCAGCACTGCCCTTGCAGCCTTCCTTTTCACAGGCAGCAGGACACCTCCATCTGCATAACTGTGGTTTCAGTAGTCATAAACTTGGAATGGACTGGCCTTATTTGCTGCCAGAGCTGAAGTGTGAATTGGAAATTCTGAAATTATGTTCAAAGAGCAGAAATAGTGGTTTAGAGCACCAGGGTTCATGGCAACTATACAGCAGCAATGACACTAGTGTAATTATGTTTTTCACTCTCATATTCCATGGAGACCTAATGCTTCCCAGCATGTTGCCCTGTCAATAAATAAACAACAAACAAATTTTCCTTATTTCATTAGTTTTAAGATCCATTAACTCATTCCAGATTCCCTTTATTTCTATTTAACATACACCAAACAGAAAGTTTAATATTTAGTCACTGAGATGGGGAGATCAACCTGTTTGGAAATTATCAGGTTCAAGTGTAATGAATTAAAAAAAAGAAACTGTTGATTGCCATGTAGAAGTAAGGCCATACTTTGTTTCAGTTTGTCATCCTCTGGACTGGCTTCACCTAGCGTGTTGTGGAGAGAATGAATATTTACAAAGCATTCTTGAAATCATTGGGACAAAAAGCATCATGAAAATAGGAGTTTACATTTATTTTAGAACAGTATATGACACTGCAGCAATCCTAGCGAACATGCACTTGCATATCTCTCAGTGACTGTAGAAATGTGCTGTGTAACTACCACTTACGTTGCCACAGCTTCTGAACGGAATCATTTTGTTGTCAGAATGAACAAAGGATGCCTATGAGGAAGTGAAATGTAAGGTGCTGAGAGAGGAAAGTTTTCTATGGCATGCTGGGGGTATATAGGCAGCAAGGCTACCATGACAGGTCATGATGAATGATGTTACATGAAGGGAGGCTGGACCAGATGTGTGCATGCAGCGAATGTCTGTCCTCAATGAGCTGGGCAACTTAATAGGAGTAAGCAAAGAAAAGCTCCTTTCTGTGATATGATTTCACCCCCCTCCCTTTGTCAGGACCTTTCATTTAAAAACATAACTCTTGTAGGAAGGATGGCCATGGGCTACACTGCATTAACCCATTTTGACACTGGGGCACTCAGCAGGCTGGAGTGATACAGTCTCCTTCCAAATCAAATGCACAGAAAGCAAGTTTGCTATTGATGAAATAATCACCATCTCAATTATTGACAACTAGCGTGAGCAAGTTTAACTCTAGCTATATACTGCAAACTCACTGAAATCAGTATTAGCTATTCAGAAATGTTAGCCAACTGTGTCCTAATTGATCTTTCAGGGTTGAATCTAAGGACATAAAGTTTTGTTTTGTTTGGGGAATTAAAAATTATTTCTGTTTACACAAAAATCTGATAAATACAATACTCCACCAAAGTGTTTTGCCCACCTCCTGGTTAGCAATGCTGTTTTCACTGAAATCTATAAAGCTGATAATGTTTAGTTCCAGAATACAACTAACATCCTACTCTGATGACTATTTGGATGGATTATTGGCAGCAAGTTATGTACAGGAGTAAGATTAAATTGGTAATGAAGTAGAATTTAGCCCAGTGGTCACACCATCTCTATCACTAGTCATCCAGGAAAGAAGTTAAGGAAACTACCAAAGTCTTCCCTGAGCAGAGATTTCCTTCACATTGTATTTTTTCCTCTTTGCGTGTATGCAAACACATGCCAGCAGTAACGATTTTTTTTTTTTGTAATTTTGTAGGGAAATCTCCTGTGTTGGCATCTTCCTGTTCTGAAAATGGGTTTTTTATGTTACAAGCCATCTGCAGCACTGCTGCAAGAAAATACACCATGAAGGGACACTTTAGGGATGAGTGGGCTCAGCACCACTGTAATGTGACACTGCAGCTCAGAGTGATGAAATACAAATGTTAGAGGTAGCAATGTAAAATATTGACAGTCTGTGTGACTCTAGAGTGAAGAAAGACTTATAAAAGCATTCTGCAAATTGCAAGTCATTAGCTTTCTGGAAGAACAGCATTTTTGTACAGCTAAACACTACATAAAGTGGGTGATGGTGTTCTTTCCAATTTTTTTTCCTTTTTGGCTGACAAAAATTCAAGGAGATTAACAATAAAATCAACTAATGTAGGCTTCCTGTGACTCTTCATTGGCTGTCAAAAACATCTGTGAGCCACCAGATGTGTTACAGTGAGTTGTCCTTTCAGCAGTTTTTTGATGAGGAATCATGCTTTTCTGAGCTTTAAGACAGACAACAATGAATTGGTCCCACTTTACTGACCTACATCAGGCAACTTATCCAAATATTGGGAAGTAGGCATATATAAACGTTTTGAGAATTCCTTCACTGTTAAACCATGCCATAATTAACTATATTTGTGTTTATTTCACCATGGTGGAGATGTCATTTGTAGGGCCATACTTAAAAGTGTACCAACAGTTCCCTATTCAGGAAATTAGATTTCAGAAAGCTTTAATTTTGCTCTACCTACTTCATAGAATCATTCACTTTGGAAAAGACCTTAGAGATCAAGTCCAACCAATAAACATACTTTACCAAGTTCACCACTAGCTAAGCACCACACTAGATTATCTTTAAACACAATCAGGAGTGGTGACTCAACCTCCTTCCCAGGCATCCTGCTCTAATTCTTGACTACTCTTTCAGTAAAGAAATTTTTCCTAATGTCCAGGTGTAATCATTAGAAGAAATATGTTTTATCAATGAATGAATATGGTTTGGATATACTAGAGTCACATATAAGCACAGGATTAAAGTAGAAACTATTACTAGGACAGGATTTTATTTTGAAACACTTGTAAGCAGCTCTGTATTTTAGTATTTTTATCTGAGCATACAACTGTCAGCAGTTTTCTTTCTATTTTCTTTCTCTTCTCTGGGTCACTGGGTACAGTCACAGCTACGATTTGTAGTTCTTTTCCATGCTGTTAAATGATCTTGCAGATATGCCCTTGATTTCTGATTTATTAGCTGATACAAAGTGTTACAAAGTAGCACTAATATATATGAGAAATGGGAAATGTAGGACAGTAGCAGAAAAAGTCTTCAAAGTTTTTTCAGTGCTCTAAAACAGTGAAATAGTATGTAAACTTCACTATTTCAGCTCCAAACATGCAAAGACTTGTACTGATATATATCCCAGACCTGTGATGGGAACCAGTTCCTGACACAGGTACATTGTGTTCACTGGAGCTTGCAGAACTAAGTGCAGAACCATATTTTCATGCTCTCACAGATCTGCTCATGGTAAGGAATAACTTCCCTATGGCAGTCAACTGAAAAACCTACTTATTTAAGCCAATAAAGTAGAATCTGCCCTCCGGCATATAGTTTTACCATTTCCCTTGTAGTAAGTCACAATCTGTAGTGCACAATAGAATGCACACTATTCATTGATAGTCATGGAGTGAATGTCATGATTGTTACAAGGTGCAAACGCAGCATATCAGAAAGCAAACACAGTGTTGCATTTTCACAGCCCAATTCAATCATATGGGTATCTTGTGTTAGCATTTGTTGGTATTCAGGAAGACTTGTGTGTGATGAGCCAGAGCAACCAGTTTAGAAGGGGTCTGCCAGCCTCAGGGTTCCATCCTGATCCCAGTCCTTACAGCACAATTCAGAGCTGGGAAAACGAAAACTCATCCAACTTACTACTGACTGGCAAAACTGACGAAGCACATCACTGAGTTCTTTATTGGCCTTCCTAAAAGTGGCATGGCACCTTGCATGTCCCAGAATATTAGCTGAGGAGTGAGTTCAACACAGCTGTTTCCATAGTCCTTCTGGGTCTGTTTTGCTCAATGTGACAGGAATAGGAATAAACTGAAATCAGCAAAAAAATATTTCAATGTAGCAGTGTCATGGATGGATGGATGGTAATGAAAAATGATGGCGACACTTTACATCACAGTGAGACACACCATCAAAAGTCATACATAACTGGGAAAAACTGGGAAAAACAGTTTTAAAAATACCTCCTTTTATTGGCCTTTGGCCTTTGCAAAATACTTTGTAGGGGTTTTTTATGTCAGAAGCAAATAATGTGTTTCATAACCATCAGGGAAATGTCCTACTTTCCCCTCCTTAGATCATCATTAAGAATAAAAAACCTGACAAAAACAAGTATTACTTAATTAAATAGGAATGACTGATGTTTTTAACATTGATATTTATCTCTTTTTTTTTTTCCTTTTGCATTTGGAAATCACACAGAAGAAGTATCAGCTATACAACTTCAAAGAACTTCTATAGCACTGGATGTCTTTAGAGTTGTTTCAGCTGCAGAGGGACAGAAGGGCTTCAGCCCATGTTGCTAGATTCATCCTAAGCCTTTGCTCCCAGGGTCCAAAATTTGCAGCTTTGTAGGAGGAGCACTTTAGCTCATCTGCTATAGGAATAGACAGGGGAAGAGGAGAATTCTTCAGCTTAGTTTCTCTTAGATTGCCAGATACCCTAATGTAACTGGTTACACTGGTTTGTTTCAGAAGATTTCCTTCCCAGACAAAATTCCAAGAAAATACTCTATTGCTGTTACATATATATAAAGGATTAAATAGTCTCAGCATCACTGAGTACTCTGTGTCTTAATTTGTATCTCTCTTGCTAATATCAAAATTTTAACCCTCCTAAATGTGTCAGCCTTCTTCATATAGTGTTCCACATATCATCCTGCATCGTTTCATTCTGATGTGGGCATAAGCCAGATTCTTCTATGAGAGAAGCACTGGATCCACTTGTATTGCTTCTGCTTATTCCCCATCTCACCTCCCTTATACATCACACCAAGTGTGTGTTCATTCAGCAACATACACAACGCTAGGGAGCAGTGTGACAGGAATGATACCTTGGTATCTTGGTACCTGCCAAACTGGAATATTCCCTTTCCTTGGGAATGCACGCAGCTTCCCAAGACTGCATGTCCTCTGCACATGCACAAACTCCACCGGCAGGAGAAGGACTTTAGCCAGTTATTTTTGCTGACAGGTCTTGCCATTTAATAGTTAATATTGTCTTGCACTGGATGCATTGTTATCAGGCCTCTAAGGTACCACATCTGATGGGCACAATTCACACTTCTCAGAACCATTATTTCAAGTTTCCTGCCAGCTCCTTAGTTTACTCAGGCTACCTATTTGCAAAGTTATTTTTGCAGCCACAAAGGCTGGAAATGTCAGTCCTGATTCTCTGCCAGAAAGAACTGATGTGGTCCTGCTGCCCATGCCCTGGCTGCCTGCCTGGTGCTGGGGCACTGCTGGAGCATGGGCAGGCTTGGGGAGAACTTGCTGCCCCAGCAGGGACATTCTCCAGCTCTGGTTACAAGCCAGTCACATTGACCCATTGACCAACTTGAAAGCCACAGATTTTCCTACCCAGCTTTAATGGTGAAAATCCCCATTTTCTTTTATCTTGATCATTGTAGCTGGGTAGGTCTCCAGTCAGCCTCCATAACTTGGGCTTTACTGTACCCACAGTACAGTTTGATATCTGCAGGCAACAACTTGCACATGAAAATCACACAGGAGCTGATATTTCATTGAAGGTGGGTAAATACAGAACCCAAGACACAGTATATCGTAAGCCATAAACTGAAGGGAAGGTGAGGAAGCCAATCAGGAGAGAAAAACACTGATCTATACTTCAAAGTCAGGAAATAAGGGCATTGTTTCAAAGCAGCAGATTATGGGTATGGAAAACCACCCACAACCAGGAAAATGTGAAGCTAGTATTTTCAGGATTATATTTGTTCAAGTTTAACAGACTGTATCTGGTTTATATTAAAATAGTCCCAAGCAATGTTGCTGTAGCTAAAGATAGGTCATTGCAAACACAAATTTCAGGGTGTAAAACCACACCAGCCTGAGTTTGTTATAGGACTCCTATGCTTGGGTGTGGTTCATCCTCCCCTACACAAGACTGTACAAACCAGCTATGTTGTCTTTACCTAAAGAACAAGTAAAAAGACATTTATTTGGGTTCAGTTCAAATGCTACCCATTTTCCCTTCAATGAGAAAGAGAAGAATTTAAAATAAAGATGGGAATTTCAGAACAAGTTCTTTCTCTAAGATCCTCTACTTGCTACGGATGTGGATCAACTATTTTCATAATTATTTCCACTGTGGAGTTCTGTCGGCATCTGGCACTGTAAGCTGGATATTACTGGAATATACACTGTGAAGTATTAGGCCAATGAGGATATTAGGTCCCAAACATGCTAGTGTGGTTTTCCACTTTAAGATATGCACAGTGCAGAATATGCAGCTAAACAGTAGCAACAGATCTTCTATACATGTCCATTTATTCCTCCAAAATAATGTCTGGATCCTCCCTATTCCAGAAAAACATGTCTGATGCTGTGCTTAAAAAATATTCATTGTAAATTAAAGTAATGGAAAGGAAGAAGTTTTATTCTACAGTAAATGAGTCCATACACAGAATTCTTTAAAAATCTTTTTCATTATAAAGTCACATCCTGCCACAATCTAGCTCTGAATTGCACAAAATATTGTATTTATAAAGTATACATTCTCAGAGGATGAGAACTATTGCTCAAAACACCATCCAAATGTTGCAAATGTAATATTTACACTGGATAGGTGCCATCCTTGTCTGGCAAGCTAATGGAACAGAAAAAACTGGCTGTGAAAAGATGACTGTGGGAGTGGCTGAGAGTCCAGCAGTTTCCTTTCCTTTCCCTTCACCCTCGGCCTTCCATTTTTAACAAAATTGTACTGGTGTTATGGTTTAAATCAGATTTCAAGAAGTCAATTATGATGCATCTGTTTAAAATAATCAAGGGGAAGCACAATTCAATAACACTAAATCTGCAAAAGCGAGTGCTGTGAATTAATACTGCCTCTCTTGCTTAACACACTCTTGTGTTAAAGCATCACTGACACAATTTCACATCACCAAGGTCCTAAAAAGTGTCCTGAACTATAAACAGGCAGTTGTGCCTTTGAATGTCTTCCTATGCCCTCGCATTGTCCAGATCAAACGTGGTGGTCTTACACACGGTAATTTAACCTTGTAGATTTTCAGCTAATATTTTAGTTGAGTTGTGCTTTAGTTACAGGAAATCAAAATGTTACAGAGTCATTTGTCTTTTTGGCAGTTAATGGTTAGGGTTGCCATTTACATTACCTGGAGAAAAAACACAGATAAGAAGCCATACAAATTATTTGTAGAAAAGCTAATTTCTACTTTTTCTAAAGCCAACTTTAAATGTTCTCCATATGGCTGATACACAATATTGCAATGCAGTTGATGAAAACGTGGCTCCAATGAAGTCAATGAATTTTTTTACTGACTTCAGGAAAGCCAAGATTTCATCCATTATCTATTTCTGTAGCATAGGGACCAGCTGTATTACAGTAAAAAAACATTTTAAAAAATCCAACAACAAAATCCTGAAACCATTAATCAACTCAGAAAGATCTGGTTAACGTATTGCAAGATAGGGCTCTTTGGATGTGCGTGCCTTTAAATTCTGCAAGCACTTAAGGAAATCCTGCAAAAGAAGTGACACATATGCAGCCCTAGTCTCTAAGCCCACACAATATTCATCCTGCCTGCTTCAAGCATGGAGGTGTGCTGTAGCTGTTATTCTGTCTCACCCTTTGAGGACCTTCTGACAGGCAGACTGAAAACTTCACTAGACAGAACTCCAGCGTTTGTTTCAGCTGGAGGTGCAAGGCACCATACTGGATACTGAAAGGAACCAGGCTGAAGCTGGAGATAAACAATGCTGAGTTCCAGCCTTGCCCAGTGCACAGTCAGGCATCTGCCCATCTGACCTTTATTGTGCCCATTTAGACATAACCTATAGTCACCTATTGTAGCTTGTTTTTTTAAAAATTTTACATCACATTAGGCTCATATAAAAATTCCATTGTCAAAGTAATGCTGCATACTCAAAACCACACGAAATAAACCAGAGTGTTAAGTTTAGGGAAAAAAAAAGTCAATTTCTCTCGCTGCTGAGACCCTGGTACTGTACACCTAAGTACATACTCTGAGTCATGTCCTTAAGACCCATGGAACAAATAGAATTTTTCACACAGTGATACTGTACACATACTTGCGCAGACCAAGTGCAGCACAAAATAACAAACAGCTGATCAACCAGACAAGACTTATGTTTTTAAAGCAGGTATCTAAAAACAGTGTGACACTGCACACCACAATCTGAAGAGGGATTTCCTAGCTATGTTCCCAAAAATCCAACAAATACTAGAACTGACCCTGTAGAGACTTCAATAATGCAATTGAAGTCAAAAACTCCTTCTTTCATTAAGAAACTCTTCAAAGCTATGTAGCCACACACACACACCTTAGCCACATGGATGTGGAATTCTGTAATGCTTCGCTGACTTTTTAATTCATGTAAGTTCAAAGCTTTGATCACACTGCTGCTATACTTTGTTTGCATTTTTGCAGAACTTACATTATATGTGGTGACAGAAGACTGAAAATTTCATTAGAGAGCAAAGAAAATAATTATTTAGCGTTCATTGAAAACTTATGTATTTCCATACGTGGTTTAGAGCTCAGAGTTTTGCTTTTTTTTAATGCAGCAGAAAATGTCGTTTGGTCGTATTCTTTGGCTTTAAAAGTAGAACTTTTTATGTGTGCATTAATAATTGTTGTCATTACTGTAAAATTATTAAAGATTTTATATACAAATCTGAAATGGAAGAAAACCTGAAGTTTTTTTCTATTTATTCAAATGTATTTGATTTCTGTAATTCATCAGTAAGTGAATCACACACATGAATCACACAGTAGTACCCTCATTCTTCTGCTCAAAGGTTCTGATCATATGGGCATATAAAACATTCACAGTTTTGAATCAGTGAGATAAATACGTATTTTATGCTTGTATGGTCTGCACATGCTCATGGGTCTGGCCAACTTTATGTACAAACAGAAATACCTATTTTTGGAAACCAAATTCAAGACAGAGGAGGTAATGCAAGCACTACTTTACACTACACCTACAGCATTCTCATTAATGTAGATGGCGCAAAACTAAAAGCATGGTTTTAATTTATGGTTTTCTTCACAGTCCTTTTGTAATACACCATGTATAGACCCAAAATTCTCGAAGTGCAGTTTACTTACACAGTTATTACAAGTTCAACTAAAAGTAACTTCATGGCTAATTTTTTTCCTCCTTAGTAAGAATACGGCTGCTTGTTCCTCCTCATACACTGAGTATTTGTGAGCCAGTACTGCACTAGGGCTCTCTCTCTGCCAGCTCCAGTCAGGGCAGCTCCCACCGCGCCTGTGGTAGTAGCGAGCCGAGCCCGGGCTCAAAGACAAGCCGGGCAACTCACTGTTTTTCGTACAGTAGTTGGCCTTGAACATCAGCCTTGCCACATGAGAATCAGTTATCCTCCAAGCCGGAATAAAACGAAACTCCGAACATTTCCTAGATACAGTTAAAGGCAATGTTCTTGTTTTATGACTATTTCATCCTCCCCGCTCCTCCCCCGTGCTCAGTTTCGGGAGGCTTTGCCAAGGGGCTCCCATGTGACGGCAGCGCGGTCGCTTCCTTCCCTGTCGACCGCACTGAAATCTCGGCGCATCCCCAGGGGACGGAGGTGCCAGAGCGGGGCGGGGGCTGATTCCGCGGGGTCCTGCCACTGTTGACCACCCACCCGCCAGCTCCTTGCCCGCGCCCGGGAGTCGGGCGCTGTCGGTGCCAACACCAGCCCGGAGACGGGTCGTCCTGCCCTCCCTCTACCGCACAGGGAGCCAGCTCAGCTTGGCTCGGCTCAGCACGGCACGGCACGGGGGAGCGGCGGCAGTCCTTCTGTCCTGCCCTTGTCCCGGCTCAGGCGTCTCCCCTCGCGGCACCGACGGCAACGGGAACTTACCTGGTTCCAAGAGCTGAGTCGAGCCCCCTCCGCCGCTTGGCCCGGGCGGGATCCTCCGCTCTGTCCCTGTCCTGCTCTGCCCGAGACGAGGGCAAAGCCCTCGGGGACCCTGCTGCGCCGTTGCCCGCAGCCCGGCTCTGCCCGCGTTGTTCGTCTCGATCCGTTTCTTCCCTTCTTGGGCTTGTTTATGGGGTTTTTGTTTGTTTGTTTGGGTGTGGGGGCTTATGTTTGTTTGGTTTGGGCTTGTTTTTTTATTTGCACGAAGACGCCAAAATCGCAGCAATCGGCCCATTTCTGGGCTGGGGGCGCGCGCAGGTCGGGGCGCGAGGCCGGCACATTCCCGCTCCCACAGCGCCCCCTGGCGTCCACCCCGCGCACCGGGGCCGCCCGCACCTCGACCGTCCCGCTGCGCCGGTAACGCCCGAGGTTCGCCATAAACCGGTTCCCCGTGACCCATATTTAGTTCAAGTGCAATAGTGCTACCCTTCTTTCTTTCGCTCTTTCTTCATCTCTCCCTCCCCCACCCTTTTTTTCTTTTATTTTCCCGGATCCTCTTTTAACTCCACTCCACTGCCGCACTGCCTATTACATGCTAATTTAATTTTACTATGGCCAATATTTTCAGCGTTTGCTGAGGACAGTAAATTTTGTAGTTTATGTTATTTCACTTTTTATGACTTTTTAACACTTAATAAAATTTTATTAGAGCACTTTTGTGTTTACAAGGCCACAAAACTCTTGGCAGGTTGTCAGAAGTCCTTTTTATTATGATCCTACTGATATACTGCAAGTAATGAAATAATCATGTCCAGAAATGTATCAAAGGCCAGAGGGATTATCCAATTTAATGGCTCTACAGATGCGCTGTGAGGGATACGGACAGGCAGCGTGTCGACAGGCTAAAAGGCGCGTGCGGGGAGGAGGCAGCCCTGCTTAATTTCTTTCCCATGGCAGGCTGGTTCTGAACTGTCCTAAAGGCTCCAGCCTGCTTGTGTATTGCCAGGGGTTTGAAAGAAAAAGGGATTTATTCTGTTGCAAAAAGCTTTTTTTCTTTTTATTCTTCTCAGGTGTGCACCCAGCATCTATGCGCTCTGGTGTTGCTGCAGCTGGCAGCATCCATTAAAATACAACTTGGTGGAAAGCACCCGATGTCCTGGTGCCATTGTGCAGCAAACAGTGGCTTTGGGCATTAGCATTTGGACTTGCAGCCAACAAATAAATAAATGGAAAAACAAGAAAACCAGCAATAAACAAACATAAATAAAAAAATCAGAGCAGCTGGTGAGATCAAATGTTAGCAAGATACGTCACAGTGTTCTATGAAATGGGAGCGTCCTGCTCTCCCCTGTTGCACGCCTTTGCTCCACAATGGGCTGTTTCCTGCACTGCTGTCTGTGCCACAGCCTGAGATACCACAGCTGGTTTTAAGGTAATTTCCTTTTATTTTAAATAAATGTTCATTTAACATATGTTGTTAACTCATTCTTGCGTCAAAAGGAGGCGATTATACTTCCTGACCCTGAAAGCAAGGTGGGTGGCTTTGTTATATAATTAAATTTTCTGTGCTCAGTTCCATATTTTTCTTTCTCTGCTGTTTCCTAAAGAGCATGCCCTGAAAGATAAAAGACAGCATGATTTCAGTGCCAGTCTTGTCTCTTCCTCATACATTGTTCCAAACTTTCCAGCTTCACAGGGACACCAGAAAAATATTCTCTCACCATTTTTTCAATTAAATGCTTATTTCATTGTAATTCAAAGGCTGTCCCATTCAAGTCTGCAATTAGACCATATCTCACAATTTCTGAAGCAGAAGTTTTTACTCCAGCACAAGCACTAGTAGTGTGTTTGAAGGCATCTTGACATAGTGCCAGTGGGGATTTCTTTTAAAGAAAACAGGTACTATCTGCGAATTGTTAAAATAAATTTGAATAATATGCACGGACTTTAAAATCAGACATGAAGACAAGGTTAGAAGTGATAAAGAATTTATCTTCAAAATCATGCTCATATATATTAGTGGACCACCTGTTGATATATTTATTCATATTGTGAATCTGCCTTACCTTGGAAGAGTGCCTCCAGAACCAGTGGGGCTTCTGGAGGAGTTAAAATACCATACAGTCTTAGTAAGTGCACCAGAACACGGCCCAGAAGAAGTAAATATATATCATCAAGTGTAGTTAAGCCTCAGGACAGAAGTTTTGTTTTTCCAGAACAATGTCATCTACTGTAAATCATATGTTTGCAAGTCAAGGTCAATTTAAACTTCTTAAACCTTTTACAGCCATCAGACTGGAAACCCACAGATTGAAATGATGTGGTGAGAGAAATGATGGACTGGGAACTGTTAACCTTGAAAGAGGAGCGTTTGCTATTGTTCTTTTGAGAGAAAAAGCAAACTTACAAATGCCTTGGGTGCAAATACATGCCACAAATTATTTAATCAATGAAGCATCTAACTAATTTAACCCTTCACTAAGGGCTTCATTTTTTTTTCCCCTGGAACATTGGAAAAGGCCTGAGGAAATAAGTATGCCATTCCCACTGGCAGGGAAACATAAAGAGAGGAAGGATTCAGCAACTGGACCTGCACTGGTGGCTAGGTGAGGTGTTCCAGGCTGGCAAAACTGTCCTGGCTGAAAGACGCCAACCTGGGAGGAATAATTTAAGGAAGCAGTATGACTAAGAACTGCCCTATCCCCAGCAGGCACAAATGTCAACCCCAGGAGAGGTCTCTGAGACCACAATAGGCACTGTCAGGGCAGGTATATGGGGAGAGGCATTCACCTCCATTGAGGATGGCTAGATGATGCTATCAGAGACATGGGAAATGTGGGTCCAGGTGGAAATCTGTGGATACTCTGTTACTATATCTGCACATAACTCCCATTTATGGCCTGGTTATTCTCTCTGGGATGCCATCAAACAGGTGCACTGGTGAAACACAGCATGCTCTGAGCACA
The DNA here is from genome assembly GCA_013397515.1 of Upupa epops. Lineage (NCBI taxonomy): Eukaryota > Metazoa > Chordata > Aves > Bucerotiformes > Upupidae > Upupa > Upupa epops. Next base: position 172,455 of record VZRI01004671.1, read on the forward strand.
TAGCACATTGCCAAATCTACTGATGCTTGGGTGAAAATAAGAACACACAGTAATCATTTTAATGGGTCAAATCCTGCACCTGTTCAGGTCAGTGGAACCCATGCCATTGTCCACAGTGAGACTAAAAGTGCAGTCATGATTGATTAGTTATTAAGTCAGTTACCTACAAGCTTTGTAATGACTTTGTACTATCAAAAGCACAAAGCTAAACTACAGCACGCCATGGACTGATGGAAAGAATAACAGCAGTTTAACAATCAGACACCTGTTCACATGCAACGTGTCAACTGACTTTTTCATAAAACAACTATGAAAACAATGAATTGTGGAAATCAATCCAGAAGTCTTTAATTAAAGAAGACAAGATGTTCTGTGGTTTTAGCCACAGAACAGATTATGGATTAGCATGGGATTTGTGCAGCTAAATCGCATTCATATTTCTGAAAACAAAGTTAGAGTTGATGATGAAGCCACAACATCAAATACACTATCTGACATCTGTTAAAGGGATTTCAAGCAGGCCTATATTTTTCTCTTTGCAAAACTGCTGGCAAAGCAACTGATAGCTACTTTCTTGGGGTTGTTTCCCTAATTTGTTTTTGGACTGGCAAACAATGTGCTTGTTGCCATTTCACAAATCAGGAGAAAGTGTAAAAAACTATGAGTCATTCAAAGTGATGAAAAATTTTCCAGGGTCTTTGCTACTATTATTTAAGAAGGAAGGTCTGATTCCTATGGTTAGATACTAATACACTCTCCTGGTGTTCAGGAAGCCGTAAGACAATCCCTTCATAAATTCAGGCATGGACTGGAGCCTACATCTGCCACCTTCCAAATGATTTTCTGATGTTTAGGTGATGGAGTCTTCCAAGATAGGGATTCCATTGAGGGCAGTCCAGGGAGCTCAAGGGAAGAAAAACAGTAACATATAATTAGGAATTTTTATTAAAATGCCACTGAAGTTTGGGAGATTTGTGGCTCGGGATCAATGCTGGAGCTCCTGATTAGGTCATCAAATTGAGGAAAACACAAATTCCTATCACAACTATAGCTTTTTCTGTCCTATGCAGATATCTGCTGCAGAGTATCAAAGAATGTACATGAAGATAAAGACATAAACTTAGAGTATACAAAAACAAGACAGTTGAAATGCCAGCTGCATTGTAGCTTTGTTATAGTTTAATGGACATACGCCAATGAGCATTGAACCTTGGTGTCCAAACTGATAGATGTACCCCATAAAAGCTTTCCTCAGAAGAAAGTCAGATAAGTGAAACTCGGTAGAAAAATAGCTGTACTTTCTGCAGCTATAGATTATTCAATCAATGAAACTCCCATCTAACTCAATAGTACCCACGTCCTTGGAGATACTTTCTGAACTCTAATCTGAAGAACAAACTGGCCCCCAAATTCCTCTGATGAGTGCAGTAATTGTGAAAGCTCAGGAAGTTTTCCTGGGAACTAAGTGGTAGCTGAAGACTATGGGGTTTATGGTTGAGACTAGAAAGGGGTAGCATTTATAGTTCTCAAGATAGAGCTTAGGATTTGCTGGAGTGTCACATGTGGTCCCACACAGTGTAGACATTGGGGAGCTCAGGTTCTCACAGCAGCACCTGCACATCTTCTGGTGCACTTGCCTGGGCAAGCAGTTCTCTTCTCCCTTTTGCTCTGGGATGGAGAGGTAGCCCTGTTTTACTTCAATGGCTGGGGATAAGCAATTTCAAGTGTGATTATTTTGACCCAAATTCTGCATGTAAAAGAACCTTATGGGTACCGTCTGTGGTCCACCCTGGTTTGTCAGAACATGTTGCTTTTTCCTCTCTCTTCGCATGGTCCCAGACACTGCTGGTATGGTTACAAGGAGAGTAGGAGGGCTGATACTACTTGCAGGCTTTTCTTCTTTTTCTTCTCCGGCTTGATCTGTGTGCGTGGCTTTCTTGATGCACTCTGAGGCAAGGGTGAGTAGATATTCATGTCTCCCATATTGATGAGAATTACCAGGATCTTTAAATATCATTTAGAAATACTGTAATAACTTGACGCACTTGTAGTAGCTCTGTAAAAGTTTATCGTGTAAATAAAGCCTGTCTCCAAGAAGTGTCCCGTAGATAATATTACACAATAATCATTAGCTTTAAAAAGTATTACAAACAAAATATAATTCAACACATCAAAATTGATTTGAGCTATGTGACCATTTAAAGACTATTGAAATGACAGATTTGAAGAAGTAGCTGGAATGCTTAAAACTCAGCACTTCTTCATGTGCTAGTTTGATTTAAAGACGATTCCAGAGACTTTCTTAAGCCTCCCATGAATTATTCCCCAGACTTCAATGCTGTCCAAAATATGGCCATCACTAAATCCCTCCCTCTGTGTGATCTGGCTTTTCACGGAAGATTCACACTCTTGGCAACTATTTGATTTCTTTGGGTAATTCTAGGGCCTTTATACTCAAACTTTCAAAAGATGTGATTTGCAATGCTTTTACACTTTTATTAGTGTAGCGGGTTCTTGGTGTGTAGCATAAACTTGGGGCCTTTTCTCTTGTGGTGAAGGTGTACCAGGGCACGTCTACCTGTGGAGTGTTCCTGAGCTGATGCTCCTCTGTCCAGACCAAGTACCCACTTTTACTGTGTGTGTCTACCCAAGATGTAGCTCAACCTTTCACAGAAGCTTCAGTGAAAAACAGGTTCTCAAACTGTTCATAGATCTTAGCTCAAGTTTCTCACACTTTACAGCAGAATGTCTTGAACTATGGGTCAAATGTAGGAAAGCCCTAAATGGTGATGTGCAAACAGGCAGTGTCTGTTGTGGGGACAGGAATCAAAGAGGTGGGGTAGAAAGACAACAAGGAAATAGAGGCTACAAAGAAAGGTTTTGGTCATGCTTTACCAAAAAGTAAGTTTGGCTCAAGGAGCAGGCAAGGGTCTGGTCAGGTTTTAGACTAGCTGAAAGTAGTCTTCTGTGAATAGAAGTTTTGGCAATTCATCCAGCGAGACAGCTTTGCACATCGGGTTGCTGTGACATCCTTTTTATCACTATGTCATTGAACCAATCTGAAAAATGTTCCAAGATACTAAATCCTTCCAGTTTGATATTTGGAATGAGATCCTTTTTCAAATTTTCCCATCGCTGGCATCTTTGCATTATGGAGGCTCTTATCTTTCAATCTAATGATATTGCACAGATCTGCCTGTAAACCAGAAAACCTATGACAAAAGATGCCACCTGAAGCCTCAATTTTTTTGTATTTTTTTGTAAATTCTACCAAATGTCATTACAAACCACAAAATAATTCAAATAGATAATTTTTTATCAGATATTTTAAAAACACAGTAACAATGTCACAGGAAGAAAGTGATCATAAAGGCAAATAAAATACAATAATAATGTTTAAAGCATCCGAAAAATGAGTTATGTCTTGTTCATATTATTTGCATGTCTCCTCTGCTTCAAATTGTTACCATCCAAACACTCTTTAGCCTTTTTCCTGTAGGCTAACATGGTGATACAGTGAATGTACATCAGTTTAACACCACATTCCTTTAAAAATGTTGCTGGATCCAGCTAGGGCCTATGTAAAATTAGTGAAAACTTCTCAGTTACATCTAAACCCTCTGAGTTGGTTGGTCACATGCTGAATGTGTAGTAGAAGATATGAGGTTAAGTGTTTTCTGATGATTTCTTGAATTGTGAAATTTCCTGTGTGTCCCCATGTAAACCTGTGTTCTCTAAATCAGTAGGTCTGTGTACATGCTCCATAAATGATACAAAAAATTGGATGCTGTATAAAGAGAGATAAATCTGTAGTTATTCCTAGCAAGTATTATAAGAAACATACTTTGACGTGAAAGGAGCACCTTGTATTCATAGTAATGAGTTTGGTCTGTAGAGAGAAGAGGACCATGTTTAGTGCTAGTCGATTTAAAAAAGTTTTAAGTAGGTAATAGAGGTGAGGGGAACACCTCATATTATAGAACATGTTCCAAATATTTTAGACATAAAATTTTATCAAAATATGAAGCACTCTAGTGAAAGTTACAGGTTCAGTTAACCTTTGTAAACTAAACAATAACTTACGGGACTTTCCTCACAAGAGGAACTTCTGTCAGTAGATATGTAAACACACTTTATGGGCTGAGTACTTTTCTGCTTTTTTTTTGGCACAGTAAAAAGTAAGAGAGGGGAGTGTGGAAGGGTCAGCTGCTTCCCAACATCTTTATATTTACCAGTATCAGCAATCCCTTGGCTTGTGTCAGTGATTTGTGGTATTGTTGTTTATCTGTGTTTCACTCACTTGGATGCACTGTTTAGATCTAAAGGTCTCAAGACCATTTGCAACCTCATCTGTGCTTGCTGTAGCAGGCACAGCAGACAACTGACTGTCAGTTATAATTGCATCTTGTACCAGAAGTTGTTTTTAAATACTCCTGATTCCCTTTGAATGCAGAACTGTAATGCGCAACAGTTTCAAGCCATTACTGCAAGAGGCAAAGTCAATCCATGGCTTTAGCCCAGTTTGAAACAAGATTTATGAGAGACTGTGAGGAGGGGGGCCATTTCACAAAAGGGTGGCTGTTTGAGCCTGCCTAGATTTTAATGATACAGCAGTTTCCTTTCCAGCCCTTACAACTTATTCTTTGAACACTGACAGAAATAGTGCAACAGAAAAGTGTATTTGTGGTGTTGCCATGTTTACTGTTTCCTGTTGTCTTTCTCTGGAAGTATTTTAACAGAAATTAGGACTTGACATAAAAACACTACAGGCTCTGGGATGAAAGGATTTACTATTAGGTTTCCTTCTCACTCTAACATGGTGGACTGTGATTTAAACCCTACAGACTCATGACAGGATATGCTGCCAATTAAAAGCATGCAACCTAATTTTTTGACAGAATAATCACATAATCCCCTTTCTATTATCTGGCTGAAGGGTTATTGACAGCACCTTCATTTCTCAGCCCAAATCTTGGATTTATTAGGCTAACAAACTGTTCTTGTTTAAGTTATATAGGCCAATGAATAGTGCTGAATGTTCAGGTGTAGGACTGTGTTCAGTATTGTAAAGGGATGTTTTTCCCCTGGTAGTTGTCACACAGGGTCAAGAATGCACTGAAATATAAGTGGACAGCTGCTTTTAGTTGAAAGCAGAGTTCTGATTTTCTGTTTATTACCAAATCAATTAGAAAGTAATTTAATAACAAATCTTATAAAGGGAAACATCACAGTGAAATATTCAGCTGGAGTCTTATGAACTCTGAATTAAGTTTGCATGGAGAATATAGGAAGTTTGATGGAAAAATGGTACTGGATTAGAGACAAGAAGGAGAATGATCTGAGTTACCAGTCATGACTGTCTTACACAAATACATTAACTACATTGTTTTGTCAAGCAAGGCTTTTAAGTAAGAGAGACCATGCTGATGCACTGGGGATTCAAACTATTCCTCTCTGCTTTAACATCTGATATGACACCAGTGGAGACCAGAGGCCAGTATTTCAGGTCAGTTCCTGGTGGACTGGCTATCAGAAATGTTGCACATGTACACACACATTATGTGCAGCAGTGTCTGAAACAAGGAAGAATCTCTCTCTCTCTCTTTGTTGCATGCATGCTCACATAAACTGAAGCCTGCAATTTCCCTAATCACTAAAATCCCTTCTCCCCATGTGTAAGTTGTTAACCTTCATTACATCCCCAAGCGGACATACACTAAACAGAGGCCTGTTAAAATGAAAATAGCCATCCCTTGAAATTGCCAAATCATCATATTAAAAAGTCCCCTTCTTATAAAAGAAGGTTCATCATTTGCAGTGCCAGGCTAATTTCTGCTCAGAGTTGAATGTAATTATTTGTGCTGCATGCTTTTATTCTATTTTAAATACTCCACTGGCTTCAGCAGCATCATGATAGCAAATACTGTGTTAAATCTTCTTAAAGTTACAAGTTTTAAGATGAAGATTCACCTTCCAGTTATTAGAAATAGAATATGGAGATTGCTTTCACATGTATACATACATTTTTTTCCTTTGAGCTTCCAGGTTAATTTTTACCCTGTGTGTTTTACAGATGCACACAGGGTTTTCCTTTCATTTCCTGTCTCTTTCCTAATCTAAAATCTACTGCCATTTCATAATAATTAAAAAGAGAGCTGGGCTGTTGAGTGAGCTCTGATGCTGAGTCGGGTGTGTTTATCCTTCTGAACCACCATTTTATCACTGTTGCATGTGGATTGCAAAATGGTGGTTCCTATAATTTTATGAACAAAGACCTACAATACACTGCTTGTACTGACATGAAAAATGCTTGCCTTGGTGCCTGTCTCTGCATTCACAGCCCTCAGTCACCTCAGAACTGCCCGTCCTTCCTCTACAAAGCCACTAAATGCTGATTTTTAGGTTAAAGTTCCTCAGGCATAGCCACGGTGCTGTGTTCATGACATACAGCCCCAAGTGTTAAGAGGACAAAATCACAGGAATTTTGTATCTTGTGTGCTTATTAATAGGAGACCAAACGTCACATAGGCAGTAGCCCCAGGACCAGTTTGCATGGAGAATGAATGTTTTGCTTGTGAATAAATGGTCTCTCCAGATCAAGGTTGAGGTCATTGGCAAGATCTAGGTTTTAGCTCATTCTGAAGCTATGAGCATGTGAGAATGAAGGAGTAAATACTTGTACTGTCAGTATCTCTTTCATAAGAGTTGTAAGAAGCCTAATCTTTTTTTTATTAGTTGGTTGCAAACAGGTGATCACACACTTGTGTAAATATACCGGTGGCAAAATAGCAGCCAAAGCAGGCAGTGACCTTGGGCTACCACTAGCTAGATATCAAAGAGCAACACAATTGTTGGTTAGGAAAATGCTAATGAAATGGAAATTGTGATTACCCACAGCAGGATGAACATCCTCTTTTGCCTGTGAAGAAATAATTTCCTTTGAGCCAGGTATTTTAGAGAAGGCAGCCTTCACAGTGTGCTGGTAACCTCCGATGATACACAAGTGTGCTAGCAGCTGAGAATCTGTGTAATGTTTCCCTCAGGTAAAACAGATCCACAGCAATAACATTGATGTTCCACATGATATTATTGTTCTCTCTTTAGTTTGCAAGGCTTGTAAACAGAAAAAAGAAAAGAAAAGAAAAGAAAAGAAAAGAAAAGAAAAGAAAAGAAAAGAAAAGAAAAGAAAAGAAAAGAAAAGAAAAGAAAAGAAAAGAAAAGAAAAGAAAAGAAAAGAAAAGAAAAGGAGAAAAGAAAAAAGAGCAAAAAGCAAAGTTTAAGCCATTAAATATGGGAATAGCATGTCTCTGGAAGCCGGTTGTGTTGTACCAGGGTCCCTCTTAAGGACGTGATTTAGTGCTAACATGGGCTAATGGTTGGACTTGATTGTAAAGGTCTGCTCCAACCCGAGTGGTTCTGCGTTCCTGCGGTTCTCACTGGTGCTGCTGTTCCGAGGTTTCGCGGTTCTGACTCTGCGCGCTCTAGCGCGGACCAAGCGGGCAGGCGCCCCCTGGTGGCCGGCGCAGCACGTTGCTGGCCCAAGCTCCCCGCCTCTCCCTGCTACCCCCAGCCACCCGCAGCCCGCACGCCGGGGGGAGGTGGGCTTCTGTTTTGACGAAAATGAAATGAACCGGTCCCCAGTGTTTTGATTTCACTGGCTTTTAAGCACTGAAGCCAAGTGTTATCCAATTTTTCCCATACAATCTGTTTGGAGAGCTGGCAGCGCATTGCAGAACGGCTTATCTTGATGACACGGTCGTAATTCTAAATAATTTGATTTCCAAATATATACATCATATTGTGGCTCTGCCAGAAAATCGTTCTATTGAAAGACTTGTGGTCTAAGTTTTAGACTAAATAAAGGAGAAATTATTACGTGATCTAAACACCTTTCTGGGGGAAGAGGGGTGGAGTATGCTACTGCTGTTTACAGGAAAAAAGCTAAACAAAGACAAAACCCCAAAGCTCCTTTCTGAGGGTCACAAACAAGAGAAATTGTGGGTACTGTCAAAAATCTAAAGAGAAAATGAAAAATAAGATTTGTTCCTTTTGAATACGTGCATGTGTTTTCTTTCCTGAAGGCTGGAGGAGAAAGTGTTCTAACAAGGTTCCTCAGTGCCTTAGAAAATGCAGAAATATTCCTCATTCCTTGGTTCCTTTAAACTGAAAAATCAGCATGTTCCACACACAAGAACTCAGGGTGTGTGTGTATTAGCTTGTAGCTGCAAAGCAGAACTTCCATGTATATATATGTCTGTATGGTGGAATTTAAATCTTCAGCCCCTAATAAAATTGTATTCTGTAATAAAACTGCTGCACCTTGACTCCAGACTGCACTGAATCCCAAATTAAACACCCCATTTACTCTACTGTAACAAGCAGGGAGGCTTGCTAGAGTGAACACCATTACAGGCAGGAAAGGCATATTATCATTCTCTTTACCTTCTGTACGTACGATAGCAACACCTACACAGCCCCTGAGTGAGTCGTATTTTTTCTCTAGTTTCTGGCTTCTCTTAGAAGGACTGATGAAGGGAAAAACTGGATTGAAATGTGATATTTAATTTCACATGACTCCCTTATTTATTTAGCTGGCTGGACAGACAGCTCCAACAGTTTAAAAGCAAGCAGGTAGCATATTTTACTACAAAATGTCTTCCTGGATTTCATGAATAACTCAGTGTCATAAACAGAAACAGCTGGCAAGCTGAAGGCTGGGTAGATTTCTTTATGCATTATACATAATGTAGATGCTTCCCACATAATGCACATGAGCTATCTGCTTCTGCATATCAATATTTTTAGCTCACAAATACCATAAATAATATACCAGAGATATAAAATTAGGGGACTTAAACTTGTTAATTCAGGTTATATATTAAAATGTCATTGTTTAGTGGCCATTTGTCTATTGTTTAAAGGTTTAACAGTTTCAGATACACACTGTTCTTGGGCGATATTTTTTGTCTCTTTCTCTAGGATAGTCATTATAGAATGTTGACGTTTTTGTTGTGGTTATTAAATTAGAAACTGGAGCTCACTGAGGGTTACAGGATGAAAGAAGACCGTTAATGCTGCTTTGTCATGTCAAGCAAAGCACTGGGACTGAGCTGAAGGCTTTCAACTGAGACCCAAAGGCAGCTTCCCTCTAGTGGACTGATGGGGAATTTTATTCCCCTTTTCATGCTCCCTCTTAGCCTTCGTTTATTAAATACAATGTACTTTCGCTAAGGATATTCTTGGCTATTAACCTTCATGCATGAGACGGGAGCTGAAAGTTAATAAAGAACGTATTTGTAATCAACTGTGGTGATGTGAGCCATGGAGATGTTGTACTACTAAGCCAAGAATGTGGATCTCCAGGCCTTTCACAGCTGAGGTTAATCTGAAAGTAGTTAGAAGTTTGAAGTTGTTTTACATCAGAGGTTGAAGGCTAGGAAGGAGGGCTCCATTCCCAGACATCTGATCTAAAGCATTGCGAATTTTGACTCCAACTGCAGGTTCCAGCTCTGCAGATGATCCTTATCATTAGTGGGTCAAACTCACATAGGAACATAGATTTGTTGCCTTTGACTGCAAAGGACCCAAAGAAAGAAGTTGGCGCTCAGCCTGTAGTTTTGGAGTAATTCATTCCTTGAGTATGAGTAGTCTTGAGTTTGGCTCACCTCTGTTTAGAAGTGGAGTAACCTAGTATAAAGAAACAGTCAAGGGAGTTAGAAAACTGAAGAATAAAGGATGTGACTGAATTAGAAGCTCTTCTGGGCCTGTGCAGGGTGTTGTGTGTAGCATTGTTGGCTAGAGACTCTCTTAGCATCTACTGTAAGTTTTGTTCCAAGGGATCAGATTTCTGGAGCCTGAGACCAGTTACGATACATCAGAGGAAGCCTCGTTATAGGAAGCTTTATTGCCTTCTGCTAAGTGAGCCAAAACTCAGGGGCTTTCCCTTGTAAGCATAAAGCTGGGAAGGGGAGGTGGGAGGGTTTTTTTCTTTTTGCCTGATGTGTTTCATCCTTCCCCACCTCCAACATCAAAGCATTTGCTAAGGCAAGTCAGCTTTGTGATTCTGGAGCTGTGTATTTCCCCTCTCCCAGTAGTTTCCATGCCCATTTCCTATGCCCCAGCTGCCAGAGCACTAACCCTCTGCTGCTTTAATCACTCCATTAATCAAGCCTTTGCAGTGATCAGCACACTCGCTCTCATGCCACAAGGTAGCCTGTTACTTCTTCAGGACACATAATCTCCCACTAGCCCTCCAAGGGTTTTTACTGAACGGAGCCATACTGCTCCACCAGCTGAAGAGGGTATTTCCATTTTGAATTAGCTGATTTTAACATAAAGTGGCTCACATAAGGCACAGCTCAGGAATACTTTGCCTATTTTTGGCACCATGAAGGTGAAAAGACATACTTAGCCATTTCCCATCTAAGCTTCACAGACTGTGATTTCACTAAACAGACAAACTGTCGTCAAACCAAAGATCAGCAGATACAAACAAGTCATTTCTGCTGTCTCCTAGACAGCCACGATTGCATCCCAATGGGCAAGGGGGAGCTGTTATATGCATAGACAGTCTCCAGTTCAGTCAGAGTTGCTTATTAACTACTATTTTGTACTGGGTAGTGCCAAAAGATGTCAGATCCTATTATGTTAGGAGAATGAAAAATTTAAAATATAGTCATAAAACAAAAGATCCCAGTAAAGCCACAGTCAAAGCAAAAATAAATGAAAGACTAATAACCCACAGCGGCCTCTCACACTTGAGAGTCTTGTGAGGGGAATAGTGCAGCGCTTAAAAAAGATTTTGCAGTGTCTTTTGTAGAGCAAAGACTGGGCCCTCTGCTGACTGTCGGGATGAGGATTTCTTTTTTGGAGGTCAACAGGAAGCAGGGACAATTCCATGTGTTCAGGGAACACACAGGAACTCCTGCCTGGTGAGGGGTGGGGCAAGGCTTGTCCCCAGGTAGCACTGCCTGCCTTTGCTAAGAAACCTCTCTTCCCATACATCTATTCCCCAGTATGCTGTGCCTTCTCCAGAGCCACCCATTTCTGAATCCAGGAAAATCGGGGAAAGGAAAAAAAAAAGCCAGAGCTGTGGTAGAAAGTACATCACTACCACCATCATTCCAGCAATATGAGAGAGCAAAGGCACAAGGGTGGGATGTGAAAACAGCAGTCAAGAGGAAATGAGCTCAGAGTTTGAGAATCCCAGCCTGGTGGGAAGGACAATATCCTTCCAGTTGTGGAAAAAGTTTCAGCATAGAGCATCTGAAGGAGTGGAGACTCAAAGAAGTGGAAGAGAGATTAGTCTGGTTGCTGACAGCATTGGGGGGCACAGAAAGCAAGCAAATTGCCATTCATCAGCTTTGAATCTAAGCATAAGCATATACAAAAGATTTCAATGTCCAGTTTACATAGCTGTTCATTCCCTCTCCAGATCTAGATTTGCATTCTGCAGCCTGAACAATGTGTGACTGCTGTGAGCATGTCCATTCTTTCACATGAGTGCGCAGACACACACACACACACATAAACTCTTACTGCAGGTGGACATCTGCAGAAATATCATCAGCAAACAGAAATTATAACACCTAGAACAGTTTCCAAATACAACACTGATGCAGTGCAATCAGCACAATAGTTCTGCAGAATCATTTTGCTGAAGTATTTACTCTTCTGTCTGCTGTGACTGCAGATGTTTAAGCTTTTCTTCCTGTATATTAATGTTTGTTTTCCTATTTAAGTTCTCTAGCTCTGGCTCCATAAATGTGCATCAAATCCAAATGACATGTTTGCATGTGTATACTCAATGAACAACACAAATTATTTATCCCTTGGGATAAAGAACTAGAAAATACAGATGGTCTTGATACAGTCTGATAAGAATGTAAACAGGAAAATATCTTTGTTGACTTATTTCTTAGTAATCAGTAATAATTAGTTATTGTCTAGAGATTAATTATATTGTTTCATAAACCTTGTAACAAACAATAGCTAAATGAAATCGAGTTCGATTTTCTTAGGATTACTAAAGATAATAGCAGGTAACTTCCTTAGCAAAGTAGGTTATACTCTATTTTCCATTGTTTTTTTGGTCTATGTCAAATTTAAAGGCAAAAATCAAGATCATGAAAAGTGTCCCAGAATTTTACCTTGCTCTTCATTACTATGGCTTTGCAAATGAGAATTTTAGTTCTACTGCAATAATTTCTTGTTCTCACTGCTTTGACCAGTTATTTACACCCCAGGCCCTACGCTTGGTGTCTTGCATTCAGTATATGTTGTTTTGCTTCCCCATTTCAGCTGAACAAACCCAAACAAAATCTTTTTTCTCTGTGTTGTTCCATAGGCTGATTAGATTCTAGACAGTCATAACTCTCTCTTATAATGACTTAGCTATTTTTCAAGGTGGTTTAATTTGTGGATTAACATTGGCAATAGCTGGGTTGCATTGGCTAATCATTTCCCTGACTTTTAGTATGAGGGAATCACAAAGGTCTGCATATAGAGCTGTCCTCATGTCAGGATAAATCAAACAAAAAAACGATCAAGGGAGAAAATGCAAAAGGACGAGAGCATGGTTCAATTAATAAAAATACTCAATGAATGTTCCTTTTTCAGCCCTGTTTGCAGAGCTGTGAACATACTGCTGTTATTCCTCCAGTCCCTTTTGCTACTCTGATTGGTCTTCTGCCTTACCTCTTCTCCATCTTTTCACGTGCTAGTCACTGCTCAGTGCCTAAAATACACTTGTGGTTCAGGGTCTTGTATCTACTGTGTTTCATACATTGGCAGCACACATTAAGCAAGAAAGGCTTAACCAATTGGTTGAGTGCAATGAGCACCATCTATCTTAAGGTAGTTGATATTATTATTACTATTTAATTTTTTGGGTGGTATAATTTCAGAAGTTCCCAGTATGTGTTTTTATTTTTCCAGATGTAAGGCAATTAGGCTATATATTCTATTGCATCTGTTAGTGTGCATTAAAATAAAATAAAGGCTAAATTACATTTCCCCTGGATAATCAACTGTCTGATGTAGACTACTGTATTTCTGAGTGGCCACCTCACTGCAGAACTTGAATCTATGAGAATTCAGAGGTGACTCTGGTATAAGTAATCTTGAGTAATCAATTGACAAAATATATCTGTTAATTATTTTCTGTGATGGTTGAAGCTATCTGAAGATTTGTGTTGGTAATAGGTGACTTAGTCAGGGCAGGTGGTGTTTGCTGAGGCTGGTATTTGAGCCTGATTGGGAAAAGGACATTTTCTATTGCATATAAATTGTCTGATGATGACTAAGATGTTGTCATGGAGATCCCCATGTTGCTGTTCTACAGCACAACTACCAACGGCCAGAAACTATGCATTTCGCATTATAGCTTTGCTTAATATAAAGCAAAATAATCTCTGCAACTGTTCTTTTAAGTATGTGAATAAATAAAATAGCATCCTGCTGGAAAAGCTTAACTAATGCAGAAAAATATCAAGCTAATTTACTGAAAATCAAAGATATTACATGTTGTTGTGTGGATCAGTATTGATATATGAAACTGTACTGCTAATCTACAATAACTGCTTGTCTTGTAATGCTGTGCTTTATACCTTGTTAGTGTTTGACCTCCTGATAGATGCACTCAGCACAACCATGTAGACTCATGGTTTAGAGGGGCCAGGGTTTACTTCGGTCACTGACAGCAGGTCAGGAATTTTTGAAAAGAAGATTAATTTCTCAGTCAGGTCTACCAACCAAAATGTTACACAGGATGAGGAGATCTTCACCTAGGAAGCAGGCTGGTGTAAGTAAATGTACTTTATACAATAAAATCACTGAGATCGCCCTTTTCTGACAGCTTTCAGAGGAGAATGACCTGGGAAGAAATTATATGGCTCACATAGCAGCCTCCTTTGGAATTTGTATTGGTCCACAGTAAATAGGCTTCTATCAGGCTGTTTGCTCCCTAGCTGGTTCTGCTGACAGAATAGGACCCAGGAGTGCAAGTTCAGTCAGGGCAAAATTAAATTTACTTGCATACTGCCTAACAGTTAAATCTACTACCAAATTGCACTGTAGTTCATCACTGACCAACAAGAAGCAGTGAGCTCAGCACCTGGGGGATAACTATTGGGGCATATTACCTATAAAACCAAAATATTACCTGAGAGAATAAGGCACACACTTACTGTTATTTTATATAAAAGTGATTAAATATATGCTAAGAAAAAAGGATAACAACCCTGTATCGTAGGGATTTCTAATCTTCACAGCATTCCTTCAGAATTCAGGTACAGGAGTAAGGAAACAAATATGTCCCCTGGATCTGAAAGACCAGCATCTTCAGTCTCTAGCCTGTCTCTCATCTGACATGGATTTCATCCAACATGCTTGTCTGTCTTAGTCTCTAAGCTTTTTAAGTGGGGGTAATATTAATTCACCTTTGTAAAGTGCTATGAATTCTTTAGATGGAAAAAGTGCTGTGTATGTCAAACCCTGAACTCAATCTTAGCAGGTAAGTGAAGAAATTGATTTTGAACCTATATTTATTTGCAGTTTTAAATTGCACTAACTTCCTTAGGCTTATACCAAATGCAGAAATGTAACTACTCATGAACTACAGCATGTTAACAGACAGCAGAATGTGGCTCCTTGTATCACAAGTTGTGTTATAAATCTGATAAAATCAGCTTCACGTTTATGGTTTGTTTGTTTTTTTTTTTCCAAACTGCTAAAATATAGCAATGTTTTAATATGCAGTGCAGAAATTTAACTTAGAATACAATAGAATGCAATAGAATACAGTAAAGGATAAACTACACTCTCCATTATCTGAGTAGGTACATAATATAAATTCATTGCTATGAAAAGTGCTTCTTTAGGTTTATCTTTCTGATCTGTTAAAATGCAGACATGAAGTGTATTTATTTCATTTTGCAACAACTAAATTTTTTTAAAGGGTTGCTAGAAGAAATATTGATGTTTTATCTTTTAATAAATAATACTTAAAGGTTTAGAAAAAATCATTAGAAGTGAATTATAGCTACTGTAATCATTATAAATACATTAACAATAAATGGTCAAGCCAAATTAGAAAAGCTCTATTAAAAATTAAATAAAAATATCTATTGAGTAAACAGCTGTCTCTTCACAGCAGACATATCCCCCAGTTATTGACTGAAGCTCTTCTAAGTATTAGGAAATGAAAAACCATGATGAAACATTACCAAAATAATGCTCCATAAAGTACAACCTGCAATGTTGTCTTGATCAGAGATTATCAGGAGGCTAATTAACAGATTTGTGTGCAATGTTCTCAGGAATCCACTGACTTCTATAAGGCTATCTAAACATCATGCTTAAATTAAGAGTCCAGACAGCAAATTTTCAGACAAATAGCTATCACTGAAGATAACTGCACTCTAAAGGTGACCAACTATCAGTTGAGGTCCTTTTTCAACATTCTCCAGATAGATGGTTCAAGAGAACAGTAGAGAAGAAAATTGCGGAAAATGGACCCTGAAGCTTAGCAAGGTAGAGGCCTCAATTCTGATTTGAATCAACTCAAGTAGAGCAGGGAATATGTAAAATCAGACAGAATCTGGTCCCCAGTTGCTATTAGCATGTTAGATGAACTTATCCAGCAAATGACATAAAAGGAATAATCTTACAGTGTTGATGGCCATGTTTGAAAAGTACATAAACAAGACCTTACTATTATGCTGTTTTGCTTTTACAGACGGCTGAATCTGATGCTTTAGATTTAAGAGCAGTGCTAACTTTCAGGCTAAAACAAAGCTGGCGTAAGAAACTGAAATGGCTGCAGATCTTGATTTAAAACATGTTTTTACCCAGTAATTTCTTGCAGTAAACACACATATTTTTCTTTTCAGGATGGTTTATGATCAGTGATTTCAGTCCACTCCACACTAACGAATCACAAGTCCTGAAACTGCTTGTGACAATCCCAGATTAGGAAACACATTCATAGGTCTCACACAAAGACTACTTTATACAGAATAACAAAATATCCTAATATCTGCTCACAGCCAGATATATCATGACACTGTCAAAGAAGGTCTTCCTAGGAGTTACCATTATCTCTGGGAAACAAGGGAGCCATTTAGGATTTGCGCATATACCTTGTTTAGGCTACGGTGGAAAACTTTAGATGAAGCTGAATGGCTCAGCTGTGTGACAGATCTAAAATATGCAGGGACAGAGGTGTACAAACACTCACTGCCTACCACGAAGTGACAGAAAATCATCATATCCAGTCACACGGAGGAGAGAAAGCAATGATCCAGGGAAAGGGAAACCAATGGAGCCATCTCTACACTATGGTCTTTACTCTTGAGAGACCACAAGTCTCCAAAGAAATAAACAACACATGGGCACTACAAGTTATTACTCTTGGACATTTACACCTTCTGCTTCAGACCAGGAGGGTTTATGCACTCAAAAGTTTGTTTTTTTTTTCTCAGTGGTGGCAATCACTCTAATACAACATCACATCTCTGTTTAAACTTCCTCTTTTGATTTCTTCACATATCTGTAACAGCAAGTCCCGGTCACAACAATTCCTATTAGGCACTCAGATAACCACCATTCAGGATCCAACCTTTCTGGACAGTAACAAACTGTTCTTGTAATCTTGGTCCTTGTTTTTATTAATACTGGACTAATAAACTTTATTGGAATTTTAGTGTCCATTGGGAAGATGATTTCTCATAAATACCCTGATTTAATGTGAGACAGTTTATTTATTATGAAGAACAATGTGAATTCTTAGTTTCACGTTCTTCCTGTCTCCACTCCCCATTCCCATGTGTTCTCATTGAAAAGTTTTACAGCATGTTAAGTGCCATCATCATCAACACATATACAACCTTTACAAAGTGCTGAAGCCTATAAGCTTTACAGCATAAGCACTTGAATTTGTCCAATTAATCTTATTTTGGGGTACGTGCAGCACCTAAAGTGTAGTAGAGACTCACTGTTTTAAACAAGAGACATAAAAAAATGCAGTAGACTTTGGGGTGCTTAACAGAGTAGTTTCTAATTTGTAAGGCAACTACTTGAGGAAAGAAATGATACTGCAATAACATAATAAAAGACTTCCACAAAAGAATGAATTAAAACAGCAACTGAAATGTACATACAAAGTGATGCAATTGATATGTATATTAGTAATTTAAATAAAAATTTCCAATGGGAAAAATGCTTACTGCTGCTGGTTGGCCTGATGCAATCAGAATAACAGTGCTGCATCACTTAATGTTTTGTGGTAACTTTTACACTCTATCTGAGAACATGTTAGAGATAAATAAGAAATAGTAACAGGACTATAATGCACAGGAGAAGAGAGATGTTTTCAGCTGAGATTTTTAAGTCAGATTGAGAGTCAATGAGGTAGAGATATAAAGAAAGCCTGTTCCAGATGGTGGGAGCTGTAGAGCAGAAAGCTGTCTCACCACCTATTAATTTAATGAAACCCACCCACCAGTTCCCCATCCAGACTTTTCTCCTGGACAAAGTTAGGCTCAAACCTTGTGGTGCAAACCACAAGAACTTGATGTGAAAAATTCCATGCCTGGTGAGAAACACCCATGTGCAGATCTATCTGCAGAGAGGCCCTGCATTCAGAGAAAGGCTTTTCTCTCCCAAATGGCACTGCTAATTCCAACAGATGATCCTACAGATGCCCATGCTTGTTTGCTGGTGAGCATCTGCACCCCTAGATGTTCTAGTATCTTGGAATTCATTGCCTATCCCTGAGTGTTCTAGTAAACAGGGTAGGTGCTGCTGGAAAGCAGCAAAGAAAGGCAGGCTTTTGTGGATGTACTGGGAAGTAGTATGCACTGTCTTTCTCTGGTGCAAGGTCATGTTAGATTACATGGTTCAGCCTTCTACAGAAGCAGAGGTTCCCCTGAATTGGAGAGGACAAATAGCACTACAAAGCAGAACCAGCTCTTTGGCTGAGCCTAAATGGAATCCCTCCCATCCAGGGTCAGGTACACACACATTATACTAATGTGGTCCATCAGAAAACTCTTAAACATATGAAGTTTAATGCAATGCAACATAAAACAACCACTGTGATAATTACCTTTGCACAGTGGCACTCACTGAAGTGAATGTAAATATTAAACATATAATCTACATACTATAACAAGAGATTGTCTGTATCAAATTTGATTTGCAAGAAAGCTCTTCAAAGTTGGACAATTCCTGACAACTATACTAACAATCTGTCTAGCAGTTATCAACAGTTTATCCTAAAGAAAAGAGCTTTGCTGTGTGAAGCTGGCTAAAATCAAGCTATTTCAGATAAGACATGGAAGTGAAGTTGCAGAACTTATGTTTATCTGAGTATCTTCTTTTTACAGAGGAGATTTCACAGAGCTTACCAGCACAAAGGTAGGAGAAGCAGTCTTCCATATACTCAGATGTCATGCAGCAGAGAGTTTTCTAAGTTAAAAACAAGGCCTGCATTGTCACAAAGAAACCTACATGTCAGTGATTAGTTTGCAGGAGGAAGGACACCTGCTATTAGGATATTGCTTCAGGTTAAATTTCTTGATAGTTTCATCTCCATGTTCAAAGATCTGATTTGCATTATCTGTTTTTGACACAAAGCAAATCAAAAAGTCTGTGTTTGTGGAAGTGATCACAAACTTTCTACTGTATATATGATGAAAAAATATAAGCTAATAGAGGTAAGAACCTGCTTCCTCAGTTGGTAGCAGTTAAAAGTTCTGGGATATACTTCCAATGAATAGCACAGAACCAGTACATACTATCGGTTAAATCTGTGACCTTCAAGTTATGTTGCAGTAAAACTGGAATAACGCATGAATGAGTTGCCTCCCAAACACTGTAATTGTAGATTCACGTTCCTTTTTTATTTCTTTGCATAATTCTACTTACCACAACTCTAAAAATTTAAGCTAGATAGAAAATATTAAAGAAGTTATGACAAAAATGCCATGTTAGATTTCCATTTATTTTATCATTAAAAAGATTTACAGCCTGTACTGATATCAGATGAAAAAAATTAGGGCCCTTCATAAATTAAAAAGGCTTGCTCTTGCTGAGCTATAATAAGGGAGCTAATATGTCAGATTTGAAAGGCCTAAGAAGTAGAAAAATCAGTAGCAATGAAAAGTGAAATCTTAAAAGCATGTAGAGACTTTTGAAGTAGATTTTTGGAAATATCCAATGAGATATTAGTAGAAAAAGGTAACTTGCCAAAATAACTGTGCCAATCCTCTTTGTATAATAGCTTTCATGGCAGAATTACTAATGCTTTCTTTTGTATGTCATGCAAAGATCACACTTCTTTAGGAATAATATATTGTATCTTTACTGGAAAATTTTAGCTGGATCTTTAAAGGTTTTATGGCCTCAATTATAGCACTTTTACTTCTAATAATCGATATTGATTTTACCTTATCATCCTCTTTAAAGTTTCTCATGGTTTACATAGAATCCAAATCTTGACTGAGTTTATAAAGTGACAGTATTTTCATTCTAAAATCATACTCTTTTAGATAACACTTCCAGCTTCTCAATAGCTACTTCTGCTTTACCAGTAAAAATACAAACCAAATCTTTCTTTGCTAGTAAGAAGCAAGTATAGGATATAGGACAGTAACAGACCATTAATAGGATTTTTCAGTGCCCTGCAATTGTGCTCATGCCTTCACATGTTTTCATCATGCTCCAGAGCTTCATTCACTGAATCACAGTGTCTGTGTCTTTGCTGCAGTGCCTCAGAGAGAAATATCAGGAAACTACACTGACCTACACAGAGCTTTCAATATGAACACCACCTAGGGGACATAGTCTTCTGAATCAGCTGTGTGCATTACAGGTCTTTCCTGTCTGCTCCTCTGCAAAACCAGCATTTCAGTTCTTGTAGGGGCTGTAACACCATAACTTCTGATTTGTCACATCTCAAGCCAACAAACACCTGTTTGTCATTTCCTGGAGATGCCATGCCTGTGTCTTTAACCCTTAACACTAACAAAAAGAGTCTGAGCCACAGAGAGTTCTGCTCTTCTGGACTGATGCTGCCTGGGCTTCCTCTGTCTACAGAGAGTGCTGAGGTGCCATCACACAAGGGGTCCCAGTGCTTGCTTCGGCCAGGACCCATGGAGAAGACTGTGATTCAGACAGCTGCCTTTTTATGGTCATGCAGGACATAGCTTCATTGTTTTCTCCACTGAGCAAACCAATGAGGAATTGAAGCTCTTTACACAGTTAGCCCCATGTGTCATTTGGCTTTAGACAGATAAAGTGTGACTCACTTTCTCTGGAGGAGGACAGTGGTCCAGTTTGATCCTTGGAGGCTCTGTCTGCTCTGATCGTATTTGCTTTTATTTGCTAGCAGGATCCATGCAAAGTATAACCCCCCCTTATTTTGCTCTTGACTTTTTTAACATAAATATGCCACACATATATACACAAAGTTTAAATATTGACTTGCTTTTTCAACTATGAAGATGAATAAGGAACAAACATATGACAAAAATTGTATGAAATAAATAGTATACAGAAAATATTTGTGACTGTATCTATTCAGTTGTACACCTGGTCAGTAGATCCTTTACTTTGTCTTCTGCTTACACAAGGTTTATTTCAGCATTGTCGGAAATGAAAAGATCTCCTTTTGTTTCAGAATTAGTATTTGACTGATGAAAAGAATGAACCCCAGGGGCTGTCTTTTCCAATCAGGCACTGTACAAGCACTTAAGCTGACTGTGTTCTGCAGAACATTGAAAACATGGCATGCCCAGGAAATGTTTGCCATCACATTAGTGATGCTGTAATGGGCACCACAAATCACCTGGACATTAATAGAATGAAATCACTTACTAGCTCTGAAAGCAGCTTTATTCTCAGTTGGTGTCCTGAAGGCACCATGTGTGCAGTCGAGAGTTTCTACTGCAAAGGAGACATTTTCAAATATCATAAAAGTCCTGTTTTAGTTGCTGTTTTTGGAGTTAAAATATCTGCTGATTGTTTCTGATGTCAATCCCTTAAATTCAACCAGTAATGGTAAGAAAATGTTAAAAAACTTAGTTGTCTTACAAACATTTAGTGATCTCTGATTTTTCTAAAGGCTGCAGCTGGACAGGATACACATGACTTCTAATGACTGCCCTTGCTCTCACTTAACTACAATAATGCATCAAACTTATTCCTTTATCCTGTTATTGCTGTTTTGTAATCTGATCTTCAGACAGATTTGAATTCTCCCTAAGCTGTTCCAGCACATCTGTAACAGAAGCAGAGGTACCTACATGCACTTCCCGTTTTGCTCAGAAAATAGAACAGCTTCAATGATAGCAGTTCATGTGAAGCAGACAGCAGTGCTTCAATTAACTGTTGTGATCAAAGAAATGGGCTGTTAAAAATACCTGATTTCCTATTAGAGAAGACTTTTTAATTGTGCTTCTGGTGCCTAGAACACATTGAATTTTTTATGAGATAATTCAGTTAACAGTCCATTAGAATGTGTATTTGATTTAGCCTGAGGAAGTTTGGGAAAAGAGGGAGAATTCCAGTGTGAGTTGTGACCATCCTCCCTACCCTGCCCCTGCCAAAGGGTCTGTTCCTGAGCAGCAGAGCAAGCAGCATGCTTACTCCTCTGCCCCACAGTGCA
This sequence comes from Upupa epops, assembly GCA_013397515.1. Taxonomy (NCBI): domain Eukaryota; kingdom Metazoa; phylum Chordata; class Aves; order Bucerotiformes; family Upupidae; genus Upupa; species Upupa epops. The sequence continues at coordinate 194,122 of VZRI01004671.1, forward strand.
CAGACAGTTGTCTGGATGCACACTCAAATAAACTGGAGGTGACATTAATATCTGTAGGTCTAAGCTGCTGCGGCTGAAAGCCCACTCCACAGCTAAATCCAAGAGATTGCGAAGTAAAATCTTTACTATCCTTAAAATAAAAATATTTTGCATCTCAGGTTTATCTTTCAGCTTTTAAATTATTTCCAATTTGTATTAATAGCATGTTTGTTATCCATGTTCAAGAAAGCATCTAGTTTCTCCGGTGCTACTTTAGCAATCAAACTGATAGCTGTAAAACAGATAAATAGGAGCTGTGCAACATCATGCCTACCGGCCCATTTTTCATTTTTTGAAATAAAACCCCCAGAGTCTTTTTGCAGAATAAATTGAAGATAAAAAAAGTTATCTCTTGATGTGGATATTTTGAACATGTCAGATTTGTGAATTATTTTCTTTGGCTAGCTTAGCACTCTGCCTTTTGAAAGACACATAAGGCAAAACACAGCTGTCAGACTTTTTAAAAACAACAGTCATATAGGACAAAATTAAGTAGCTCTACTAAAAGCAGAGGATCTAGAAAGTCCGCTCTCCTTGTTAATGCCAAGCAACAACTCCTTCCACAACTCCTCCCTATGGAAATCAATGAAATTACTTGGGAAGGTGAATAATACTCAGTACAAGGAAACAACCTATATCTGGCCTTAACTCTTCTTTCTTGGCTGTGGATCAGCCCTTGCAATATAGGATCTAGCAAAAGCGTTGTGCTCTTAGCCCCTTGTTGCAAATAGGAGAGAAGAACACAATAATCCTGTACAGAGCACAGCGGTGGGCTCACTGCTTACTGGGAAGCCATTTATTTTGAGCAGTTTTTTTGCTTGTTTAAATTATACTGTGGGAAGCTGTGGTGAGATGGAAGCAATAAGGAATCCTGTTTCCCTTTTGTAGCTCTAATTCTTCTGCAAAGACTGATTTCCCACCCACCACACCCACAACTATATTTATAATAAAAATAACAAACTTAAAGCTTATTCTGCTCATGCTTCTAGATCAGGGAAATACTGATTTAACTTATATATTACTGGCATTACATAAGTTAGGAGACATCTGATTCTCCATCCTGTGATCTGAGCCTGTTTTATGGAAACTGAATAATGGAGGGTAGGGACATAGTGGGATCAGGGATTTTGGGAAATAATGTATTAAATTGATATCTTCCAGTCTGCTTCTTGCTACAGTTATAGGATCATAGAATCATAGAATCATCAGGGATCAGAAGGGACCTCGAAAGATCATCTAGTCCAATCCCTCTGCCATAGCAGGACACCCAGACCAAGTCACAGAACAGTACATTACGGATTGGAAGCAACCTGGAAAGATCATCCAGTCCAATTCCCCTGCCACAGCAGGATCACCCAGACCAAGTCCAGGTGGGTTTCAAATGTCTCTAGAAAAGTAGACTCCACAACCCTCCCCTGGCAGCCCCCTCCAGTGCCCCATCACCCTCATTGGTTCCTAACAGGTGATCAGCATGTTGGTTCTAGCATTCCTCCAATTTTGATGCAGTGGAATCCCTCAAACTTCTCAATAAAGTAATTACTGATCAGGCAGAGTCCTAAAACAGCAGGCAGGATAATGTCCTGGAAAGTTTAAATCTTTATATCAGTGTGGTATTGGGGCAGGGGTGGGAAGTATAGGAGTAAGACTGATAACAGTATTGCCGAGAATATTAATTTCTTTGAGAAACTCATAAAGAAGGCAAACCCCTGTAGTCGCAAAGATTTTGGTAGTGTTCAATGTTCGTTCCTTACAGGAAACTAAATATTGAAAAAAAAAGAAGAATCCTCCCTTTGAAAAACTGTGGTACTAAATATGAAGATTGAATTAAGTTATGAAACTCTAAGGTGAAGGTATTATTTTTCTTGAGTTGCAGACACAGTGCAGCCTTTTTATTTAGAAGGCACTCCTGATGCTTCCTTACCATCTCATCAAGTCATACAGGTGCATCATTTCATCAGCAATGTGCTGATCAGCCCCTTCTGGCCAGCACAGCCTCTAACATGTTGCCAGCTTTAGGAAAATGTGTGTTTTTACACAGGAAATTAGTAAAATTAGTGCAGAGACTTTACTACTAAGCTGCTGTGCCCTGGGTTATGCAATCAGTGTGATAAGAAGGGCTGAGCACAACGGGACTCTGATTAGAGCTTTTGAAATCCCTGAGTTAATAGCAAGAACAGTAATCATTATCAGTTCTGCTATGTGGTGTAAACGAGACTAGTTCTGTTCATTGGAACCACGTAAATTTAGTGGCATAACTGAGCTAAGAATTTTGGTCACTGATTCTACTTTGAATTTACTAGTAAATCTGGATAGACAGTATCCTGCCTCAGTATGGCTAAAGAGAAAGCCAATCTCTCAAATGTTGAACAGGCTTCCCAGGGAGGTGTTAACTCACCATCTGTGGACATGTTTAAAAGCCATGAAGATAGGGTGCTTAAGGATATGGTTTAGGGGTGGGCTTGGTAGATTTAAGTTAATGGTTGGACTTGATGGTTTGAAAGGTCTTTTCCAACCTAAACGGTTATATTATTCCATGGTTTTATGAAAGTAGCTGTATCTCAAATGGAAAGCAGTAGATGCAATGGGAAGTTGCAACCTTTCAAGCAGTGGAAGAAAACACCCCATTTATTTGTGAAAGTCTGTTGCACTGTTCAAGAGACAGAAGGTATTGTATGGCAGTGATAGAAGATGTTCCTAAGGATTGTCAGCATAATGCAGCAAGATGGATTCCACTCCTTTAATCCTGAATGTGTACTTACACTCTTCGATATTATTTAGTGATGTAAATTTGTCTTTGTTATAAGTAATATTAATTTGTTAAAGATCGTCTTATAGGAAATGGGGCATTTCAAAGAAAATAGTAAAGAGGCATAGGGTGAATTCATGATCCTTCTGAAATTTATGGCAAGGACACGCCACTAATGACTTGGGTTGTGCCTGTTCATGTGCTTTGATATAGACACCCTCATGTTGTTCAATAAAGGAGGAAATGTCTAAATGTCTGAGTCATAGAGGCTTTATTTGTGCTGGTAATCTGTTAAATCCATACAGTGGACATAATCAAACTGTCACACCAAAGTAGAATGAAGTGATAATAGACAGCCTGCATTTGATGCCTGGGTGTAGGAACATCCCCACAGCTGTTTTGTAGGCTGAACACTTCAGGTAAGGTCTGTGATAATGGCCAGAGTTGGGAAGAATCAGGATTTTGCTTCCAAATTAATCCGATCCTCCTAAAATGTAGGAGGTTGAGATGGCAATGGAAGGTGACTGGTTTGGTAGGAATAGAAGGTCATAGAGAAAGTTTCAAAGCAGTGGAAAAAGCTTTAGACTTCTTCTGTATCTTCCAACATATAGGCATTTGTGCAAAAATAAATCGAGCTACCCATGCAATGAAATTTGTCCTGTTTCTTATAAAGTCTGGCCTTAAAAAGGTTCCTCTAGCAAGTGGATGAAAGCCGTAATTTTCTACTTCATTTTCCCTCTGAAGATCAGATTGAACATTTGTGAAGCAATGTCCTGTAAAAGGAATTTCCCTTCACTTAAAAGAAATTGGCTAAAATATCCCCTGACAAATATATTGAGTGAACTCGGTAATGATTTTCATTTGCTGATGTTCACCCAGTAAAGAAAGGAAGTGGCACCCTTCCTCTCAAAGGAAATTAAGAACTCTGTTTTCAGTATCGAGGTGTATGGGGCAAGCTAATTACTTTTTCCATGCCAGGAGAGAAATTATATGTGGCCAGAAATAAATGTGAATTCTGGTGACCCTGTGACCTCTGCAGAAATGTGACCTTGGCCTGAAAGGAACTGCTCTTCATGGTGATGTGCAGGCACAGTGTGTAAGACATGGGCTCCAAGGCAAAGAGAAAGAAGTACAGCTTGGGAATCATAGAACAACAGTATAGGAGAAGGGGTATGACATGAAGTAGCTAGTTTTTCTGTATGGCCTTTCTTCCTCAAGCCAGAAAGGCACTAATCAGGTCACATTTTTGTAATGTTTGATTGCGGTTTAACTGTTGTAAAATACCCCCTTTCTGAAGTAGTTCTTAGAAAAATTTGTACCATAATGAAGTAAAGTTCCTTTGGCTCTGAAACATGTTTTCCAACTTTTAATCACAATTTGAGAGGTTTCTATTTTCATACCACTGGCAGCTGTCATTTGTAAATTGATTTTTTCCCGCTGATGCTTGGCTTTCTTCAGCTCCACTCCTCTACAACTGGCCCCAATGGTAGTTTTGTACCAGTAAATTACTGACAGACATGGGAGCAGAGCTCTCAACACCCCACTCTTCATCCACTGCTCTGAGAGCAATGCCTCAGTCTGTTCATGCAGTGCTGGCATTGTTGGCTTGCTGAGGTTTCTGCTGTAATTGGAGTGTGCCTTCCAGTGAGCAAAAGCGGCTGGGGCTGGCAGCTGGAGATATAGAGTAGGATGTGTTTCTTAATTAGATCTTGGGCACTGCTGCTCTTTTTCTCTTAGGTATTTCCCAGGAACAATTTTCCCCCCAGTAATAGCTAAGATACTTTTATAGTCAGACCCTTTTCTGTCCTCACAGTGATGAAAAACTAGTTTGTTTAGGAATATCCACTATGTGTTTGATATCTTGGATTATTACATTTAAAATTCTAAGAGGAAGTATCAATGTAGGAAGAAAGCTTCACACAATAGTTATACAACTATCTGGAAAAATATACTTAAGCTTCTCTTTAAATAAAGAAATAAGGACAAATTGCTTCCTGAAACACAAACCACAATGGCAACTTCAGAGAGAAGGCTGCAGCGGTGAGGGAACATAGTAGATAACTGATAGTTTGAGTAAAATAGCTACTTTAGAGAACAATGATAGTATCTCATTATAATATTTATCATCATCACAAAACCTACAACAAGCACACCAGGAATTTTCATACAAATTGTAGTATCAGGAATGCTGGCAAGTTGTGGTGTTCCTTATATGCTCCCAGTATTCTGTTCAATTTTAAGACTCCTATGCTTCACGTGCCTAAGAATCAGACATTGCAGCCATGTCCCTCCTATCATTACACCTTGCTTAAATTCAGTAAGCAAATAGTTTTAAATGAAACATACAGAAAAAAGAAGTAACTTTAAAATGAGAAGTAACTTTAAAATGAGTAACTTTTAAATGAGTCTCTGTTTAAGTGAAAAAGAAATTAAAGCTTCAATATTTTTTTGTGTCACCTAGTCTCCATTATTGCAAGTAAAATTGTCTCTCCTGCAGAAAAGACAGAGAAAAGTTCATTTTCTTCTAAAATGAGTGAATGTCTCTTCTCCATGTTGTAAGTGTAAAAGTCCCTTGGTTATCTCCGTTACAAAGAGAGTTAACAGCAAAGTTATTTGCTGAAGTTGCTGTATCAAGGGATATAGAAGATTCTCTCTGGAGGTGGATAGCTGTGAAAAAGTCTCCTTTTAGACTGATCTCAGATACAGTAATTATTGTGTTCCCTTCCTTCCTATTGACTGAAGAGCTTATTGAGTTTTCTCATATTGAAATATGTATTAATGCGTTCTTACATGTGCCCTATGTATTATATTGACAAATCTAACCTCAGGGTTTAAAGTTACATTTAGTCCTTCTTAAACTAAGGTTCTGATCAAAAAAGCCTATGAGCCAACAAATCTCAGAATAAAAAGGAAATATTTGTTTCTGTATTGCAAGACAGCTATCTTAATGTTGTTTCTTTTTAAAAATGCATGAAAATGTTTATGATAAATCAGGCAAAACTCCCAGGTTTAAGTAAAAAAATAGAAACACAATTGCTAGACCTGTTTGAGGTCTTCATTCAGTGATCCAAATCTGTGGGATTACGATATTTTGGTAACATTTTCCTCTTGGAAAATCACAGATGAGACTAAATGAGATGTTTTATATATATATAAATAACTACATATATATATAAAAATAACTATATATGTGTGTATATATATATATATATATAGTTGAAAACAGTCGTAGGTAGATTTAATTTTGAAAGTCCCATCTGTCTTATAGTCCAGAGAGTATTTGATACCATGGAATGATTGCTGCACTTCACTTCACTAGGGCTGTAAACATCAGAGCTCCAGTTTGCTATACTGAGCATTTATTCTAAGAAACTGTTTAAAAATGGGAAAGAAAAAATATTAATAATTTATATTATCCTAAAATTATCTGATCCCTAGAAGGATCATCTAATTAATAAATTCAAGCTGATGCATTTTCTTAAATAGAAAGTAAACAGAATGAATGAGTGTAATTTATTGTTTGATCACATTATAATTTACTGCATTAAACCTGAAAGTACTAGGGGAATCCAGCCTGTGTACTTAAAGTATCTTAAAGCTAACTGTGTGTGGCAACCCACAGTCAGTAAGGTTTAAATTAATAATATAGACTTAAATACTACCATCAAAGCAAAGAGTTAATTGCTTTCCTATTTGGAGTATGACACTGAAATGCCACGAGAGCTCAAAATGATTGTTACCATCAGCAGGAAAAGAAGTGTAGAGTTTATCCAAGATTAAAGAGGGATTAGTGTGCTGTTTTATAGCTCAATAAAGAGCTACCAGCTCAGACACAGCTACAACCATCTTCCTTATCAAGGTACTCACAATTTATCTACAGTGAAACATATCTTCCTAAGATTCAGGTTGTGTCTCTTGAGCAGACACTGGCTGAACACTATGCATTACAAAATGTCATGCAACAGACAGAAACACATTATCTACTATCCCCCAGAAGGATCACTTACATGACACTAAGAGACAAACAGAAGAGGTATTTGTCTTTTAAATAACTATATTCTAAAATATATATATATAAAATTTTACAAAGGATGATTTTAACCCATTGAATCCATTCAGGAAAGAACTGCCTCTGGATATGGAACATGATTTTGCATCAGATAAGAGAGTGGTATCTTTGTTGTGATGTGCATCTCTGGAATTCTTTCACGAGTGGAAAAGAATCCAAAGAAACGCCACAGCAATTAATTTCTGATACTGGTCAGTTTGTTGCAGGAGTAAAGCCAAGGTCTCATCCCCATTCTACCCTTATGTGGCTTTGAAGGGTTCAATATCCCTTTGGTGTTACCAGTATTCCCGAGCATGATGTACTGCTTTTGTCCCCGTGTTGGCATTTGGGTGGATCAATCAAATGAATTTGGACTGGAATGCAATAGCAAATGCTTGGGCTTTTTGTGACTTCTGAAATGTTTTTAGTGATAGTCAGAACAAGAGTTTTCCTTTGAAAGTATCACTTGCAGATGCAAAGAAGGATGGTTGCTAAGGAAAACTAATATAGTAACTCTTCAACCTTAGAAATCTGGCATTGTAGCAACGGTGTGGTGAGGCTTGAATGGAAAAACAGAGTAAGTTTTTTCATGAGGACATGAAAAAACAGAATAAAAATGAGTTTTAGTATTTGATACACCAATGTAATATGCTCGGCTCAGCATGAACTGCTAGACTGTAACAGACTAGATTATAAAGGAAGCCAGATAATAACACCTTTTTTTCCACATTCTTAATGAACAACATGACTTTGTTGCTTTCAGAATAGCAGATGATTTAATTGAATCTGTATAATCTAATGCAATCGGTCTCATTTAACTAAATATTACACGGCCTTTTTCACCAAGAGGTAGCTTATATACACAGACCAAAGAGCAGGACCTATTTCTGAAACCCTTACTAGTGTGAGTTTGCTTTTCATAGGTTGTCCAGAAAAAGCTAATTACTTGTATTTTGTTTCTAATTTAGCTGCTAAAAACATTTTTTTAAAGAAACATTCAAAGGGCTGTAAGCTACCAGCAGAGAAAGAGAGAATTATTAAAAAAGAGATAACAAAACCCTCTGTGCTTTCTATACTCAAACTGAGTTCTAAAAACAAATGTAGGATTGAATAGACTTTTAAGACTTTTAACTCTTTGTCATAAGCCATAATGCAGGATATGGGATGAAGGGCTCTGCCCAGGCAGGCAGGTTTATGGCCAAGGCTGTCTTGTCTCCAGTGAAGGATCAAATGGCTTCTGATGGCTTCTGATACCACCAGATAGACATGGGAGTTACGGTTTTATCCTGTGCTTTGCCAGATTATTAGATGTCAGTGACTGACTACTGGATTTGTGTTTGGTGTGCTGTATAGATGTAGCATCCCCCTGATTATTCTGCAAAAAAACATAGGGAGTGTTTCTTCATTTGATTTTCCTGCAAAGTAGAACCTGTAGGATGGAGAAGATGAGAATGAACTTCTTTAGCTGTGTTAGTGCACCCAAAGATTTCCACTGAGTATTCATGATGGTTTTATTATTAATCTAGTTTAAACTGGAAATTAATACTGCTGGAAGGATGTAAAATTAGGGAAATCCATAAAAAGAGGTGAAATTGGAGCTTAACTTTCTGGTCTTAAGGACTAGGTAGAGTGAAACATTTGAAGGCATTTAGGCACCTCCATTCACTTTGCTACATTGCTACCTACACATATGTACCCTAAAATACAATAAAGAATTTACATGTGTTTCAAAAGAGATTTTGGAACTGCATTACAGGGGAGAGTTGCTATTGAAAGAAAAACAAAAGTTTCTTAAATTGCTGTCATTTTGAAAATATATCTGAGATTGTAAGTGATCTCAGTGGCCTTAAACTTCAATCTAGAGAATGACATCACTAGTTGCATTTTACTATTCTCCATAATTAATTGTTACGTTGTTTCACAAAGAAGACCTAAACTTACAGAAGTAATTATGTCTTCATTCTTCTATTTTCTACTTATTTTTTGAAATAAGCCTTGAGGACCAAGAAAGTAAGGGAATAAGTGATGAAAAGATGCTGATTTATGATCTAAAGCATTTGAACATTTTTAAGACCTTCAAGAGTACAATTTAACATGTCCCCGGGTGACTTAAGTTTACACAGCCAGCCCTTACGACACAGATAATCTAGGCAGACATTGTCTTTGGCAGCATTACAGGACTGCATTTCACAAAACTTGCCTGTTTGTTAACTGTTTTTCACTGTTTCAGACAGCCATTCCTGTGTTATTTATGGCAGTAGGCATTGCTGTGTTTTCTTTCACCTTCTGTCTGATTACAGAAATGTAATTATGGCTAGCAGAAAAGCAATGGAAATAGGGCAAGTATAGATTTAGCTTTCCATGTCTCTTATCTTTTTAGGGTGTATAGGAATCTTTGGATTGGAGGCTTGCTTGTGTTTCTTTTTTACTTCATTCACTATCAAAAGTATAGTCATACAATATTTGATTTTCAGGAAGAGCTTCTGAAATTCTGAACAGTAACTAACTGAATGGGCTATTAATTAATGGCAAACTGAAATGCAGGATGCCTATAGCCACTCCCTATTGCAGTTTACAGATTAGGCTACCTGAATAAAATGCCTGGGATTTACTTATTTTCTTGCTGTCGTTTACATCCTCCAGCCCCTTAATATCCCAAAAAGACATATGGAAAAAAAAGGTGGTGGCACTAATCTAAGAAACACCTAGGCACTATGAGCAGAAATGGAAAGAGCACTTTTGCAGGCTATCAACAGAATGACTTATCCATTTTTATCTACTTATGCAGTTTGTCGAGAACAAATTACGCTCTAGGGGTGGGGTGAAAACTGAGTAAATTTGGCTTGATTCATCACCTGTCCTACTGTGCAGATCAATCAGTTAATAATTTCATTGACCTAGAGGATCATTCAGAACAATATATTTAATTCAGTCATGCATTTAGTTTAATTAAGGTTTGAAGTGACCGTGCTCTGATGGAAAAGAGATACTAAATCTGGGGTTTTTTTTGCTTTTCATTCACCATGTGAACTTTTCCCTACTGGATATCATTCACAATAAATGTTTTATTTTAATTTCTTTAAATTGTCTACTGCTTCTGTGAAGTTCTGCACCCTTTGCTGGAATAAGAACGATCTGAAAATCTTTCTGCATCATTTGATGAATGTGCTCGAAGTATCAGGCCTCTTGGACACTTGAGCAAATGGCATTGGGGGAGTGACACAAATCATGGGAACAAGCTATTTGAAAACTAGTGAAGAGAGTGCAAATGATCTGCTGCAGAATTGCAACTGAGAAAGGCCACAAAAGCTAAGAGGCAGTCAGAGAACAAGAACTACAGAGCCAGGGGTTTTTAATGAGTCTCTTGCAATGGCATGGTAAGGAATAACCCTCATTAGCAGGCAGCTTTGTGGCCATTTTCCAGATGATACAAAGGGGTTAAATTTAGCTTAAAAAAAGTGTAATATGTATAATATTATAGTAAATACTATAACCAGCAATTAACGTCAATCTGTCATTCAGCTGATCTGGAAATTGAGACTTACAGGTATGTGATATCTGCAATGCATACAGACAAAACTCCACGAGCTGCCAGTGCTGAATTTGGTCCTACAGATGATGCTGGAACATTTGGGGATACTTCACTTTATTCTGTGTTCTTTTGGTTATGCTGTTTTTCTGACAGCTGCTTTCTTTCCTTGTATTACTGACTCTTATGTTTCAAGCACCTGCAAGTTTGTCATAAGTTGAAAGCTGTGATCATCCGGACTGCATTGTTGAGTGTCAACAATGTCAGTTAACCTGGCCTGAAAGTCTCTGTGGTGTGTGTTCATGCAGACTTTCACAATGGTGAAGCAAGGCTGGATTTACATTTCTCTGACTGTGGCTGTCAAAGGACAGTTCCCCATCACCTTTATGAAATAAGTCTGGGAAAAATAATACTGAAATACTGATTGATATTGCCCACACATCCTAACTTCTGGGGGGGTAATGGTTTGGGGTTTGCAGATGTATCTTTTAGGCCTATCTTAAAGTCTAAACCATTCAGGCATGTTGCAAGACTGTGGTTAAGAATAGCAAATTTTTCTTGCCCCCTGATCTCCTGACACAATTTGACATTCTCCAGGATCTTCAGTCATATGGTGGGCTGCCAATCAGAAAGCACCTCTGCCCTTGGTTTCGGTGTAGCCTTGGTCAGCCTCTTCTTTTGGTAAGAGCTGCCAGCCATGAATGAGTGATCTTTATTGCTTGTATTAAGGCCATTAGAATATCTGGACTACATTTGTGTTCATAGACTCATAGATTCATAGAATGGTTCAGGTTGGAAGAGACCTTAAAGATCATCTGGTTCCACCACCCCCTGCCATGAATGAGCAGGGACACTCCCCACTAGACCAGATTGTTCAAGGGCCCATAGAGTCTGGTCTTGTACACTTCCAGGGAGGGATGTATTCAAAACCTCCCTGGGCAACCTGTTCCAGTGTCTCACCATCCTCATTGTGAAGAACTTCCGTCTGACTTCCAGGCTAAACCTCCCTTCTTCCAGCTTGAAACTATTCCCCCTGGTCCTACCACTAAAAGCCCCTGTAATCAACCCCTCCTCAGCTTTCTTGTAGCCCCCTTCAGTTACTGGAAGGCTGCTATAAGATCTCCCCAGAGTCTCCTCTTCTTCAGGCTCAAAAGTTCCAACACTCTCAGCCTGCCTCTGTAGGTGCTCCAGCCCTCCAGTCATCCTCTTGGCCCTCCTCTGGACATGTTCCAACAGTTCAATATCTTTCCTGGGTTGGGGTTTCCAGAACTGGATGCAGTACTCCAGATCGGGTCTCAAGAGAGCAGAATAGAGGGAGAGGATCACCTCCCTTGACCTATTGGTCACACTTGATGCTTTCTGGGCCGCAAGTGAACACTGCCAGCTCATGTTGAGTTTTTCATCGACCAACACCCCCAAGTCCTTCTCNNNACAGTGTCACACGCTTTATACCAGTCCAGATAGGTGATGTCATTTGCTCTTCCCTTGTCCACTTGTGCTGTAACACCATCATAAAAGGCCATCAAATCAGTGAGACAGGATTGGCCTCTGATGAATCTCTGTTGGCTACTAATCAGCTCTTCATTTTCCATAGGCCTCAGCAGGGCCTTTATGAGTATTTGCTCCATGACCTTGCCGGTCACAGTGGTGAGGCTGACTGGCCTATAGTTTCCAGGGTCTTCCTTTTTTCTCTTCTTATCATTGGGGGTGATGTTTCCCCTTTTCCAATCAGCAGGATCTGCTGATCTTTCAAATATAATGGTTAGTGTCTTGGCAACTTCAGTTCCCTCAAGACCCATGGATGGATGTCATCAGGCTCCATGGACTTTTGCACCTTTAGGTTCTTCAGATGGTCTCAAACCTGATCTTCACTGAAAGTGGTTGTATCATCCACCCTGTCTCTATAAAATATCTAAAGTAATATGCTTTCAAAACACCAAATAGATGAGATGCATATAAATTCTGTTTTAGAGAAGGAGGATTGGAGGAGAGACCATGGTTGAACGGTGTACTACTGTGTGTGGAAGCACAGTTTTGCAGTCTGCTCTATGGAAAACTATCCTGAGTCTGCATTAGTTCTGCCTACTAGTATCTGAAAAAGCACTAAATATACCATTTTAGTGGCTTTCAATCCTTTTAGCTAAGTCTAGCTTTTCTATTTCTGCAGTGCTTAACCTTGTGCATGAGTTAGGTATGACCCTATTCACAAGACAACTTCCTTTTACTTCACAATTTAAAACATGCTTTTTCCAAGAATCTTCACAGTGTTCAATAGCAAAAAGATACTTGAAAGAACAGTATATATTTTTTTGGAGTTCCTCAAGTATCGCAGGACCACCCCCCACGTCACCTCCAGGCAAAGACCCTCTTTCACTGAAGGTGTATATACAATGCCATTACTTCCCATTTAATGACCTTGTATCAGTCCTCCCTCAATATTGGTCTTCCTTCATCTCACATTTATGACTTGCTAAGGGTCTGATCCATCAAAACACTTAAGCAAATGGTCGTGGGTTGTAAACCCACTGCGGTAAGTGCCTTGACTCGAAACCCTGTGAAATGTGTGAAGTATGTACCTATGTCACCACAGAAGATGGGTTTAAATGATGTCTGTGATGAGAGCTATGCTTTTCTCTTCAGCATTTTTCTCCTCCGTAACACAAGAAGTTTCCCCAGTTTGCATTGCATATATTTCAAACAAGGCTGGTTTTGACAAATTGATTGTTTCTTTTTTAGTTCTGTCTTCTTTGCTCCTGTCTGAAAGAGCACCTACACCTAATAAATTTTGGAGACATTGTTGCTTATCTGTATTCCTCAAAAAACTCTTCAGTTTCTGTTAGACACTTTGAAGCATTAAGCTTAAAAAAGTAAGAAATTGGGACCTTCACAGTAGGCTCAAATCGTTTCCCTGCAGACACCACAAAGATGTTTTCAGTTACAACCTGTTCTGGTAACTGAATTTAGACTAAGATGGAATTGTAATTTTTGTAAGCACTGGAAATAAAAGGTAATTAAGCCTCTGCATATTCCTCGTGTGCTATAAATACATTAATAAAATAGGCAGAAGAAATCAACTCCTAAATTATTAGCAGTAGTAAAATGCTGAACATTGAAACACATTTTAATTTATTCATTTGTAATTTTTATCAGGCTAAAATAGGTCTCTAGGTGCAAGTTAAGCATTACAACAATGCAACCATTCAGCATAGTCAGCAGTTAGATACACAGCTATCTCGGTACCAAAACAGATAACAGGGTAGTGGCAAAGCCTCATGTTTCAATGTAAATTGATGGTGAATTTACACCAAGACAACTGATTGTTCTCTCCATTTATGAAGAAGAAACATGTATTTCACTGCAAAAGCTACTGGGCACTGAAGCAGTGCAACAGATCTTGTTCAGAATCAAAGTGTCATTGCTAGACTTCTAGGTAAACAGTGAACTTCATGGGTGGAACATATCCTGTGAACATTGCTGTCATCCTCACATCTTCAGAGATTCTTTCTTTCTTTCTTTCTTCTTTCTTTCTTTCTTTCTTTCTTTCTTTCTTTCTTTCTTTCTTTCTTTCTTTCTTTCTTTCTTTCTTTCTTTCTTTCTTTCTTTCTTTCTTTCTTTCTTTCTTTCTTTCTTTCTTTCTTTCTTTCTTTCTTTCTCTCTCTTTCTTTCTTCCTTTCTTTCTTTCTTTCTTCCTTTCTTCCTTCCTTCCTTCCTTCCTTCCTTCCTTCCTTCCTTTCTTCCTTTCCTTTCTCTTTCAATTCAACCTTTATTTAGATATTCTCTACCTTATGCTGCCTATTAATCAGGTATCTTTCTATTTCAGGTTTATTACTCAGGGCCCAAAGACAAAAACAATGGTAGCAATTTGCTGACAATGAGGCTAACATTGAACTTATTTTTAGACCAAACAATCTCATAAAATATCTTGCATACTTATGGAACATAAACCATTACATGGCCTTCTACCATGTTCTAAAATGTCAAGAAGTTATTTACAATACTAAATGCTTATTGCACAAAAAGAGACTTGTTTATTTGTAGAGATCATGCCGTTTATTTTTTAACAAGGAATATAACAAAGTCTAACTGAAAAGGGCAATCAAGAAATCTGTGAAACCCTGTTCCACTGTTTCCATAGTAACCTCCTTAAGAGGCTAGTAACCTTGGTTAGGGACAAGCCTATGAGCAAATATGTTGTAAAAATTTCGTAGTCATAGTGAATGCGCTCTTATTGTTCGGCTTTTTGTATTGCTTTCACAAATATATTGCTCCTTTATTAGCTTCCTTGCTATTTTTAAGTAGCAAAACATGAAGAAAAATATAAACCTGCCCTACTTGCCACTCTCAGAATTTAAAAAGGAATGTTTCAGGTACAGTACATTTGATTAGCATTCAAATATGTTGGTAGAAAAATAGGATAACCAAACAAATAGTAAAGAAATCCATTTGAAGTCTTGCCGAGAAAATGATCAAAGCTGTCTCAGAAATATTAACACTGCAAATTTGGGAGTTAACGCTAGCTGAAAAATCAGTTATCCAGCTCCCTGCCCCCAGAAGGTTCACCTTTCTGTTTTTGCAAAGGCTGCAGCTAAGAAGAGACAGAGACACGTTACAGAAGGGACTGAAAAATTATGATTTGAATGAAAAGTTCAGCAAGTTCAGGGAAGTCACTCCAAGGTTTGGGTTTAAACTATTTTCACCTATTTTTTGCCCCTGATGAGATGAAATGCAGAGTGTCAAGGGTGCTTGGCTGTAGGCCTGGCAGGGACAGACTGGCCCATTAGTGCCCTCAAAGCACTGACTGACTGGGTTTTCATTAAAAAGTTTTGAACCATTAAGCAAAGGGGATGAAAACCCTACCTTTGTAATATTTTACCACACATAGAGCTACGAAACACCAGAAAAATAAAAATAGACATGGTATTTTAATGATCATTATAGAGTCCTGCACTACCTGAGTACTTTGTAGTAGCTACCAGGCAAACATAGCATGACATCCAGTCCTTGCTTGAACGGGTCATCCACTTGAGGTCCCGGTTCTGCACAAAAGATACGTGCTAACGCATGGCTGTGTCTAAGTGCCATAAGTTATGAAATTTAATCCTTTACCTGTTGAGGAATTCATAAGTGGGTAATGTACAAATGTTACTTCATTGGAGACAAGACAACTACCAGCTGTAATACCAGGTATGAACGTTTTCAGAATTAATAGTAATTAATGCATCTTAAATGACTTCTAATAATCTCAGAGGGGATTAATACCTACGAAAGAATGTATGTTTTGATAGAAAGCAGAATGAATTGTAGTGATTTACTGTGACTCTCTATTAAGTTTAAATGCGTTTCACCTTGATGAAGACATCAGTCATAGGCTGTGGTATTTTCATACTGCCAAGGAATAGTTAGAGACATAAAAAGAAAGCAAACAATGTTTTAACTTGAATGCAAGCCATATTTCACAAAAACAAGACCCTATTCAAATCCAGTGAAGTAGTGCATGTTAAAAGCATCCACCAATTTTCCCTGTTAAAGGCATGGATTAAACATACCTGCTTAGACATGTGTTAAAAGTTTTACTAGGTTAAGTCAGAGTATTTTACTATATCAAATAAAGGTAATGCATTTGAATTTCCTGTAAATTCTCAAATCTGGATGCTCATTCTCTGTTACCTAGACTGATACACATCCATTGATTTCTGTGGAATTAGATTTGAAGCAATAATTTATGAGAGAGAAGGACCTCTCCATAGTTTTTACTCAGTAAAACACTGTTTTCATTTTTTAATTAAAATGGTCAGTTCAAACTCAAAAAAGAAGATCAAGAAATAATATAAAGTTTTAAGTTACATAACAGTTATGTTAAGGTTTCCTTTTGTGTTTATCTTTAATGAGTTACATACTGCAGCTGCAGGTTTTGGATACACGCAGCACAAAAGCAGAACAAAAAGTTGACTGCTTTTTACCTAGGAAAATGGAGGTATTGCAAACTCCTAATTCAAAAGAACAGTTCCTCTTAACTCCAAAGGGATCAAGACTTTATCTTGCATTCCTAATTATTTCCTGTTGAGTTCCACACATGTGAATATTACCAGCAAATTCAGATCATTTGCACAAGTACCTACACATTGTAAAATACTGAATACGTTCTTGTTCCCCAAGTGATGTGTGGCCCTGTAGTCTGTGCATATATATGTCCCCATGTAATGCAGCTGAAATTCTTCATAAGCATGATCATCAGTCACCTTTCTCAAAGGAAAACGAGCACAGTATGTTATTATGTTTAAGGCTGTATCACAGTTTGTCTACTAATGGGCATTAAGCCAAACTCCAGGAAAAAAAGAAGGACTACATTTATTTTAGAAGCTTCTCAAACCAGAGTTTATCTCTTTTGTAATGCTTAGCATGCTGACAGTACTTAGGAATAACAGTAAAGAATTCAAATTCTGATATTCAATTTTTGCAAAATGTTATGAATACTTATGTGAAAAGGATTAATGAAACAGCTGCATCGCTCCTGACAGAACCTGGGTCACTCCTGCTCTCAGCTTTTGATAACATATAATCTTCACTGGGCCTCCTTGCTGCAGAGACCCTCTCTCCAAAGTATGAGGCAGCATTTGGAGAATCCTCAAATATAAATGCTGCTTTATGCCCATTCAGAACTTCTACTTACAAAAATGCCATACCTTAATCAAACTCAACATTAAGTTATCCTATTTCCTATAACCCTCCATAAGGGTCAGCGATAACGTTTTATGTGCAGTTGGGTTCTCTAGATAGAACATTGTCTTTATGTGTTTTGGTAGCAGTATAGGTGGCATTTCACTCTGTGGACTCACTGATCTCATAATCCTGGTCTTTTTGCTCCACATTCTGTACCACTATACTTACATCTCCTTGCTGTTGATAGCTTTTTAAGTATCTTCCTTAGGAATGCTGCAGTGTGTAAGACCAGTTTATTCAGCAAAATTGTTCTGAGAGTATGTGGGGCCTCATCTACATAGGTCATATCTCAATCTCACTGGCACCATCGACAAAGGGAGCAGGCCATCCCTCTTCCAGCTGGCCATTATTAGGCTCATAGGAAGATCTCAGCAAATCTATGGAGCAAAGCTCAGCCTGGTATGACTTGGAGTGTGCTACTAAGCAATCATACTGCTTGATTGTCTAAGAACTTTGATAGGCTTGGATTATTAATGCAGGAGAGAACAGCTTTCATATTTTCCTCCCAGCTGCATGTTAGAACTCCATTACTGCCTGAATATGAATTTTCACTTCCTTTAAATCTTTGTCAAAATTTAAAAATATTTAAAAATACTAAGAAATATTTAAAAATACTTGCACTTATGTGTTCTGTATACTGCCAGGTCTAACAGACCCTCTTATTTCTTCTGCATATGAATTCAGAAGAGAAATCTTTTGAGCTCTTAAGCCAATCTTAGATGAAGAAATACTGGTAGACTTACTTTGTGTCCTATATGTGTATATATACAATGACGGAGCTTTTTAGAATCGTAATAGATTACTTGCAATATAGCAATACAATCCCAGATTTCATCTATAGACTGTGCATCAAAATAGATATGAAATTCATCCCTTTGCTTCATAATATTCCCTTGGAAAGATGCTACTTCACAAGAAGTCTTCTCAGTAGAGCAGCCTTCTGATTTTTCTACTGCTGTAGATGCTGTCTCAGTCATTCTGTTGGTTTTGCACAGTAAGTTGTAAAGCCTGTCATGGTAAGTGAATGTCTTTTCTGACAAAATAGTTTCAGCTATAACTCTCAGAACAGGAAAAAAACTGCCATGTGAGAAGCACAGAACAAAACTACTATGTGAGAAGTTCCTATAGAAAGTTACAGCAGATCCTCTTTCATCTGAACTGTTATTCAGAGCCTTCAGCAGAATAAAAGTCATTATAGACATTGGCCTCTTTTTCTGGGCTTACTGCCTTGGAATTAATTTTTTTCTTTCTAAGTACATTTACTATAACTACTTTGCTATTGATCTTTGTGATGAGGTTTCCATTCCACCTTCCATTTGGTACACTTTCCTGTATTTCTGAGGCCCTTTTTACTGGTGGCTAGTGAGAGTCCTTTTCTGGCAGCTTTAGCAAATTATCAAGTGATCTATCTTGAATCTGGAAAACTTAAATTCTCTTCATCCAAACCCAGATATTTAAAAGAATATTGTACCTTATAGCTATTAAATGGGCTTTTAGGCTTTTATACAATTTGCAGATAAGGATTTTCCATCCATGCAAGCCTTTAAGAACAGGTTATACTAGCATCTGTTAAAAATTACATGGATAATTCTGCTTTGCCATTGAGCGGTAGACTCAAACATCCTTATTTGCTGTGTCATAACCACTTTGAACAGTTCCCAGCACCAATAACAAGTTTTCTTCCTTATTACAGACTGGTCCAGCAAGAAATAACTACAGTGTTTCAAGAGGAGAGAGTAAGTCCATGACAGAACTCATGAAATGTCAAGGGTAGTTACCATGCCCTGCCTAATCACCTCTAAGAAACATAGCTCAGATATTGAGTATCATGCAATGAATAATTAAAGGAAACTTTACACAGAAAACTCATCAGAGTTAAAAGAAATTTCTGGATACACATAAGTGATGATTATCGATGTTTATGGGCAGGATCACATTCAAATGAGATGTCACTACTTGTGATAAAATTTCCAGACTACTTTACTAAGAATAACAAGCGGCTCTTGCAACCCTTACTAGGTTTTCTCTTAAAAAACCTCAAACAAACAAAAAAACCCCAGAAACCCCAATCAGAGTTAAATGACCCTACATGTTACATTTGGTTTGAAATATCTCCACAGAGATTACTTATTGTTTTGCTCAGTCATTACTATGTGTAGAAATACAGGAATGTAATGAAACTCAAGAAAGCTACAAGTATATAGTAATAATCCTGAGAGCAAATAACAACTGTATATGGAAGTACTTCTGACTTAATAAAAACATGATTCAAACTGGAAAAAACCACAGAAAATGCACTTATAATTCTGGCATGATTTCTTGGAAAACTGGAAGAATTGCTTAATAGACTGTAGGAAATCCTATGCCTACCTGACATAGCTATTTTACAAAATTTGCACTTCCAGAAATATGGACAAACTTTCTAATATTGTATTTTTTAGCTTTAGATCTGAGCTTTTGTCTTGTATTTCATAAACTTTGAACATGGAAAATACTAGAAGTTGTGTTAATATTAAAGTCTCAATACTGTGGATCTTCAGCAAATGGAAACAAATCCTGCTATTGTCTCGTTTGTATCAATTGTTTCTCTCTACTAAATGTACAATGGAGCAGAAAAAGCAAAAAGGATATGAATCATAAAATGAAAAACTGCAATTGCTATTGTAGGATTACAAAAGGACATGGGTTTAACATTAATTGCAGCTAGTGAAAGTGAAGAGTTTCTTTCACAGATTGTGATTGTAAGATTTTGTTCTAAACCCTGACAGCATTCTGGGCAAGAGAAGTCTATTGTAAGTGGAAAGGAAAATATTCTTTCTTGCTCTGGCCTGGCAGATAAGCCCTCAGCTTTGAATTAAATGAATATCAGAACTAATATTAAATATAACTTAAATATTGTCCTAAAATGTTGACTGCAGTTTATTGTATGACTGCTACTCAAAATAATGGTTATTGTTACAGGTCAGAAGAAGGTGTTTTGCTCTCTGCTTTCTAATTTTCTCTATTAATAAGAAACTTCTAGTTTATACTAGGAAACAAGTTGTCATTCAAGATCAAGAGAAATGAACTGGTTTGGGATTTAACATTCTCCCAGACTTCTGGAAAAAATTGTTTTAATTAGCCTTCTCCTAACAGTGTTTAAACAAATCCTACACTGCCAGGGAAGGAAGAAATGACTTCTCAGTCTGATAGTTTACTTATTTCTGTTTCTCCATTGCTATAATTCTTGGTGTGGAGATTATTATTGACTTAAGACTGCTATTTTTTAAACAATAAACTGTGGCTACTGTACCCACTGAAAAGCTCACACATCATTCATGTATAAATGCCCTGTTTCTGCATGGTTTATTTTCACACCATTGTTGGGTGCTAAAATAGTTTCACACCATTTATAAGGCATGGACTTTTCAGCTAATCTATCCAGTCTGTTACATGTATGCCAAAGCAGAAAAACTACTACTAGCAACCACGTATAGCTGTAAGTACAGTATAGCTGTAAGTATTTTTAAGTACAAATATTACATCCAGGCATGTTTGGCTAATCCTAACATGGTTATTTGAATGTTAACACGTAGTCAAGCAGCATTAATTCCATCACGCACGGGTAAGTGCAGAATAAAACCTAATTTGAACATGTGAAAAAATAGAAAATGCATTTTCGAAGAGAAATTTACTGAAACACTTGTGGCCAAACAATATTATTTTTGTTCACATCTAGTGAAACCATTCAGCAGTCACATGTCTACATTTTACAAAGACCTACAAAGATTTGGCTTTGGACTAGACTATCTCTAGAGATCCCTTCCAACCCCTAATATACTATGATTCTATGCCTTCCCACAAGGGAATTGTTGTCTGTTTCCTGAGTGTGAAAGCAAACTCCTGTGAACGAGCTCACGATGTGCGTGTGCGCGCGTTGCCACAGCATTTCTAGCTGAGGCAGCCCAGTGCTCCATGCGGTTAAGTAAACACAGCATGGCTGCTGGGGCATGCAGCCAAAGCTGAGGCCAGGAGGAGGGGATGAGGCTGGGAGGAAATAAGAGCAAATTCCTCTGAAATGATCTGACAGGAAATGACAGAGTGTCAGCCTTACACAACCACACTGTGCACGAAAGGGTGAGGGTGGGAGAAGTTCTTCCTAAATACAGAGTGGTGCCAGATCTCAGTAGGTGAGGATGATGAAATAATAAAGCATTTCCCGTGTGTGTTTTTCATTAGTTCTGTTTTGTTTTTCTTCCAAGTGCTGTGGAAACAGAACAGAAGCCCATGTTTCAGCCACGACTGCAATGGCCTCCTCCCATGGGAATAACAGCTGCATAAATAGGAGGGAAGCCCTCAGTGGAATTGCTTCCAACACCTTTCTAATGGAAATAATGATTTGCAAAGCCCAGTTTATACCTTTGCCACATAATTAGTAGCCAAGATTAAAAACATTGTTCCAACTCCCAGCATCCTTGAAATCTGGCAAGACCTTAAATATTCCACTGTGTTCCAAAAAGGTAGCACCATAAGTGATCGTTGTCAGGACAGTCTTGGCCAGCTGAGTCAAGTACTTGAATCAGCCAACACTTATTATATTGAAATTAATCAATTTTTATGTCAATTAGTGGAAATTTGTTAACAGACATAACCTATGAAACACTTTAGTTTTGAATTCCTAGCTGTCCTCATTGAAGCTAGCTAAGATGAGGCTGAGGACCAAGTGACACATTTCTTAAGACTTGGAGCAGAATCAATTAAAAAAGGGTGTGGAGGGAAGCTGTATCAAAACAAGGAATGCTTTTTTCTAATTAGACACAAGAAGCATAAGGAACTGGACATTGGGTTTTTTTCTTATAAAGAACCAATTTCCAGTCATAGATTTTGGTGCCTAACATTCTATTCTGCATATGTTGATGATTAATTTTAAAGTAAAACTCCTTTTTTTCCATTCTAGTCTTATAAATTATATTCTTATATTAAGAAAGTAGAAGTTTCTATATTAAAATTTTGGACTTGATCATTTATTTTTCTCCTAAGAATAACTAAATTCAAAATTTTGTCTACCTGCTTAAGTAAGAACTGACAAAAGATTTCCTTAAGCCTTATCTATCTGGCTCATGAGGTAAATCTGACTGTTAATTTCCCCCTTTAAAAGATTAATATTGTCACAATTTACCCGTACATAGTAGCATCCATTGCAACAGTCTGCAGGTATAACATTCACATTAAACATTAGAACTCTGGGTTCTAAAACACATACAGCTGTGAAGTAAATACAGGATCTGAAACTTGCTATGTTATGAATCACTCCTCATACTTTTGAAGGTACAGGGTTTCCACATAGTTTGTGGAAATTCCTCTGTTACGGTTACTAATGGACCACTAATGTACCTAAAAAAACCAACCATCTGATACTGCTCTCGTAAGTGCACCTTCACCAACTCATTACTTGCAAAAATGTTGGCCAATGTTACTGTAATATCCAGATCTCAAACTTTTAGCTAATTTGAAGCATCTCCTAAAAGTAAGTGTTTTAAAAATTCTCCCAAGCATTTTCAGTTGCTAGGAATACTTTCTCTGCTTGTTTAATTTATTTATAAACAGTTATTAAATGAGCCATTCAATTTAGTGCAGTACAAGACTTCCAGAACTTGACAATGGAAAGACTACTGTCAAACTGTAATGTCTTTCCTTTGATACTGATAGGCGCTCTGTAACCTACACAATCAATGCAATTCATCACCAGATGCAGGCAGTGACAGCACTTATTTGAGAGCAGCCCGATAAAGTTGCAATTATTTCTTGGTACTGTTGGCCATACAAGCTTTTATAATTTCAGTAGTGAGAACTGATTTTAAAGCCAGCAGTCTCTTTTGAAATGGTCATGTTTATGCATGATCACATAGCTACATTCAGTGCCTTGTAATATCATTGGAAAAAAGCTGCTAACATAAAATAGAACCTCTGCCCTTCTTTATGTCAATTCAAATCTTAACAATAAATATTGTTCATTCTACACATTCAGTAAATTAGCCATGTTATTTTAAAATATGGGAACCTTGTTTTTATCAAAATTAAAACAGTTCCATAACTGTTAGTTCCATAAAAGTTAGAAAATCAGAAATGTGCAAAATTTATTACAGGATGGCTAGAGATTCATTTAGAGAGATCATTTAGTAATGGTTCTGTATGTTGCTGATGAAAGAGATGCATAAATGGTAAAATAAATTTCTGAAAGGACATATGTCAGTTATGATCAGTATGTTTTTCATAAAAGTTTGAAGTATATGGCAGAAAAGTATAATTGCACTCTGTAGATGGTATCAGAGACCATAGCTGAACTCTGTTTTGGGGACTAAGTATCTGGGTAAACCTTTGACTTTATCCTTGAACTCCATGGGAATTTTTCTGTCTACCTTTGTGAATGCACAGTTGTGACAATGTTCCAAAAGTAAGGATAATTGTAAAAAAGTGTTCAACAAAGCTCTTACTTTCTGCTAAAGCAACTAGCATCATCAAGTTATTGATGTCAAAGACTACCATTGCTTTTAAGAGTCACAGAGCTACATGTACCCTCTTATATCAATTGGAAAAAAGATGCTAAAATTTCGTCTGTCTCTGCCCTTGTTTATGTGAGTTTAAATCTTAAGAGTAAGCATTGTTCAAATTAATTTTTAATTATATTTGTAGAAGGCAGCTTACTCAGTTATAAAAATGGACCAAATTCTAACCAGAATTGTTTAGTTCCTTAGGGTGTGTAAGGCAGCTAATAGGAGAGTCCTGGGTATATAAATTAATGAACAAGCTTCAAAGTTGACGGGTAGAACTAGAATATTATCAGTCTTTTCTGTTCCAGTTTTCAAACTAGCCAAGTACATGAAAAGACCTAAAGAACCTTCAAGACCTCAGAGTACAGAATTCAGGACCCAAAAGACTTTGCTGTCAGAAATAAACTCTTGTTTTTTGTCTGTCAAGACATAAGGAGGTACTGCAACCAATTTTCAAGAGCTGTTCACATCACCAAAGAACAGAGCTTCCTATGTCCTTTAGTGCTCTTGCTAACTACTACTTGAAGACATAATTCTCAGTTTTTGAGAGAGTTTATAATTTTCTCTGACACTTAAAAATAGGTTTTCTTTTTATACAACTGCAATCTGTGGAACTCAGTGCATCTAATGGTTTTATACTGTACGAGTTCATTTTTATATAGTTCTCAGCTCAAGTTAGTATGTAAATTCTAGGCACAAACTCAAACTGAAAGCCTCTGCTACAGTTATTTGTGTGTAGAAGCTTGATAGCAATGAAGAAAAAACCAAAGCTGTCACTGAGCACTTACTTGACACAAAGTGACAACGACGTCTCTGCATCAGCTAGATGACAATATGCAGCATTAAAAGCTTTAATCACTTTGGGTTATAATTTTTAAAATCAGAATATTAGTGGACACATTCCATTTAACTCATATATTCACTTGGGTATCTTAGAGAAGCTTAGATGGCTTAAAAGCTTAGAGAAGCTTGTTTTACTTGATCTTCAACTCTGACTCAGCATTTCACCAATGACTGAAACTGTTTTTGTGCGAACTTAGTGACTAAGGCTTAGTAAATAAAAGCAAACACTTGTGGTAGTGCCACTGTGAGCTGAGCAAGCTATGCGACTTGTTTCAGTCTTTGCAACTGATTCCTGTCTTCACGCCCCAGCAGGAAGCCTGACATTTCATAATATTCTGCAGCTTTAAGGAGAAAAATGCAGTATCACTTAACTGTGTGGGTGTTGCTGGCACTAGGCAGAAGTAACATTCAGTGACATTGGCTGGGTACATTGTATTATATATACTTTCTATTAACTGGGATAAGGAAGAAAATCTCTAACACTATGTTTTAGTTGTATGGATTCATTTCCTGAGGATGTAAACAGCACATCAGTGATAGCATGCACAGATCCTAGCCTTCTCCTGGTGTAGTTTGAGTGGCACTTTATTACATTTTTTTATAAGTTCCACTTCACTGCCATTTTTTTTCCACAGGGCATATTTCAGAGTTTATCTATATTGTATTATAAAAACATACACAGCTTCTTCTGGAAGATGGCTCCTTAAGAGATGCTTTTAAACCCCTTTTAAAGTTGTAAGTGCAAGGAAAAGACAGGTGTTCTGAAGAGAGAGAAATGTCACATTTGGGGCCCTGGGGATGCAGGCTAGTAACCTTTGGTTTGTTGCTGTCTTCATCTCACTTCTGAATTTAACTCATATCAGAGTACAGAACACAGGTCACCAGAAGTTGTGTGTGTCACCATAAACGAATGGAAACTGTACAAAAAAAAAAAGCCCAATATGCAAAACTCTGTTATTGAGAAAGGTGTGCAAGGTTTTTTTTAATACTCATTTAGATATCTGCCTGGACGACTGTCTTTATTTGCTCAATGGATGGCAAATACCAACATACAAATTTGGTTTGAAAAATTCAATAGATGACATATATTAAAGCATCCTTTTCTCTCAGTTTAATGAATCCTATAATTTTGCACCACAGCTATTCTGAAACATCATTAATATGATTATAAACCTAATAACACCAAAGTTAAGAAATGCTGGAATAATGGAAGGCTGGACAAAACAAATTCAATCTTCTTGCATGTATGCACCTAACTAAGGACTTCTGCTACATGACTGCGTGCTATTTTTGACACGTTACACAACATTTTCTCAAGTTCCAGGATGCAGTAATATCTAACATCCAGTATGAGCAGTGAACACTAAATAAGAGGCTCTTGAAACAGCTTTTCATGTATTGCTAGTGTGTGATCCCATGAATTATTTCCTATGCACTCTTCAATGCATGTTCTGAAGACATAAGTCCTCATTCTGTGAGGTGAATGCCTGTGGTCCTTATCCAGGTAGAACTTTCTGTGAAGCAACAGTCCTCCTGAAATTTCCCAGCTATAACCAGGCATTGCTATCTCTATCTCACAGCAGTTGGTGAGATTGATACTAAAATCAGAAATTTCCAGTAAATTGGGCTGCCCCTTTCAGATGACAAGAGAGAGATGGAGTGATGAGCAATATGTAGGACTTACTACATTCAAAATTGAGCTGTTGGTGATTTTTGCTGTGAACAATCTTTAATTTTGAAAGTGACAGCACATTAAGAGTTATTTACCACATGCAGAGTTGCTGCAGAGTAAGATGCTTGGTGTCACTAAGACATCATATGGCAGCAATGAACACAGGAAGCTACATGGAGAGTTTTCCTTCGGTTGGCCTTAATTTTAATTTGTAATTTTGATAACCCTGCTCTGAAGCCCTGCTCTTGGGAGAATTACAGCAGGTGAAGTATCAGCTTTGGCTCACTTGCTCCAAACATCTGAGCCAAGGGAGTATTGACTAGATTAAAGATTAACTGTTAATTTGAGCTAATTTGATATGAAACAAATACATTTCTACAAGGCCACTCTTTGAATAGTAGCAACAGCCTGGTTTGAAGTTCCATGTGTCCAGGACACGTGAATTGCCATAATAACAATTTTTCTTTGTAGCAAAATGCACCACATTTTCGAAAGGTGAGTTGGTGTCTCTCGTGCTTCTTCAGATCCCCAGAGCATTTTGGAGATGGTTTCCAATCCATTCAGCAAAGTATTAATTAGACAGCAAGTGAGGGCTATGGATCTCACTATGGGAGTCAGCAATTCAGCTCAGTGAGAGGAAGAAATACAAAAAGAACACTGTGTTATTGGTTGCTTTTCTGTTTTATAATCTGATGGTATCAGTGCTGCATCAGCTTAGAGCTCTGGCAGCAAGAGTGAAGGTATGGATAGGATGCAGAGCAGCCTATGCACACACTGTCCATTTGGACATTACTCCATACTTGAGAAGCTTCCACACTACTAGTCTACATCTAAAGTGATTTTTCAGCTACTGCCAAAGCACCCTCAGCAATGAACAAGTTTTACCCTAAACACAGGCCTTCCTGTGAAGCACACCATTTTTCTTTCACACTTAAATTTCTCATGGAAGACCAATGCTGGACTCCTCCAAAGAGTTCTACATGCCTGTAGGTAGCCTTTGGTACCGCCTTCATTAGGCAGTGAATCCACATCCTAATTTGAGCATGAAAAATCTGTGGCAAAAGTCCTATTTCTTGCATGTTTCTTCCATGGTTTTCTCTTGCTCCTGACCTTAATGCATATCACTCTTGACAAACTGCTTCATACAGGCTTTGAACTAGGATTTTCTCAAACAGTAATGGAAAAAATGCCTCCTTATTTTACTGCTTACAAGATTTGGAGAGATGAAGAACAGTGACAGCATGGCTGTTCACCCATAACATGGGACAGCAGGTAAACTGACAGTGTGCAATTACTGAAAGGTGATATTAAGTGAAAACATATAGCCAAAATAGTGCTATTGCATATGCATCCCTTGGCTTTCAAGGCAGTGTTTAAAATAAAAAACCTTCACTGAGACAGAAAAACTGCTATAGTTATATCACAGCACACTGAGTTGCAAACCTTTTAATGAAAGACATAATTCTTCTGCTGTCTGCATCACACTATATTCTCATGCAAAACATTTTAATGCATCGTGTAAATTACCTAAGACTTTCTTAGCATGTATTAAATTTCTTAATTATAGATATTGGGTGTAAGAAAAAGAGAATTATATGACATGCTGCAAAACAAATTGCTTGGTGTTAGCATATACTAGCTGGATCTATATCTGAAAATGCATGCATAGAAGGGTTGAATTTCTTTTTTTAAATGTGCAGAACTTGCTTTTAAGTGCATATGTTATCCATGAGGTAAAAATGACTAATCTCAAATGATGGCAATCTGATTTTCAGCCAGTATCATCAGTTTGAAAGCAGGGAATCTAGACTGAAGTCTGAATGACCTATTTATTCTGATTTCACAATACCCTTCGTGACCAGAAGAAGATGTATGTAACTAAACCAAATGTTTTCACCCACTTCCTCAATTCAATTACATTCAGTTTAGCTATAAAGGAGTTTTAAAAACAAATGTTGTTGTCAGCAATAAAACACTTTTATTTCCAAACTAACAGACAGGTTTGTCTTGCTGGCTTACCAGCTGAACACTACTGGAGTATAAATAGAAGATATCGCCACCAACTATGAGTTGCTTCTGAGAATATGATCTGATAGACATGGTATCTAATTTTCTGTCAAGTTTGATTGAAGGTAATGCTTATTTACATTATATTAGTGTTAAATAATTGGGAGTATTAAGCTGAGTGTGGAACTTAGCATATTCTATATTATCTATCGATGACATTTCCTTCAGACAGATGAGACAGCTGCTTTGAATGCAACTTGAATACCATGTATCAATTACTATCAAATAAAGCAGAATTTATTCGATTAAACTCTTATGGCCATCGCAAAAATAGAAATGTTTATTCCACCTGTGTTTACACACTGGACTGGTAGGCATTTAATACAGACTTTGGGGAAAAAGTCATACAGACATATAGACTAAGTCATGATCTGACATTTAAAAACTGATTGATTGCAATCATCACATCTAATCATTACAGAGATGTTGTTCTATGTATAAGCTTGCATCTGTCTAAAGACCAAATGTAATGTTGGTTTTACATGTTGCCAAGGGTTTATATCAGCTTCTGCCTGATACACCATCAGTGTCATCAGTTAATCAGATGTGAGACAAAATTAACTAATTATTTTATGTAACATGCTAATGGGCTGAAACAAAACTAAACCATGGAGGGTTCAGAAACTACTTACAAACTGAAGGCAAACCTAAAAACTAATTCAATTTGGGGGAAAACAAGAAGACATGGTTAAATCACCCCACACAAAAACCTCACATGAAGACATACAGAGATTAACCACATGTTCTTACATAATTGGACCAAGCTGCTACCTCCAACCCCTCAAAAGGAACACGCTTCCTGAAGTTCTTTTTCTTTACAGAAAGACTCCAAACCACTTCTACCAGTTTGCAGAGTTGCCTATTTGGCAGTGCTAAAACTAAGGGAGAGATTGGAATTCCAAGCTCCTCTATCATGGGTTGTTATAGTAACTGCCCATTTGCTCAGGTCAAGAAACTCACCAAATTTAAACCACAACATGTGTTCATTGTTGCTAATATACAAAGGATTGATCAGACTCGAAGAGATTTTTGCTATCTGGAGGAAGTACTCTTCAAATCTTAGTGGCTTTTCAACTATGTAAACATAACAAATTTTGCATTATGTAAACATAAGGAAAAACTTTTTTATGGTAACGGGGACAGAGAACTGCAACAGACTTCCCAGAGGGATTGTGAAGTCTCCTTCTCTGGAGATGGGCAAAACCAAACTGGATGCATTCCTAGATGTGACCTAATCTGGGTGACCCTGCTCTGGTAGGGGCTTGGAATAGCTTATATTTTGAAGTCCCTTCCAACCCATAACACTCTGTGATTATGTTCATAACCCAGGGCAAGGGTGGAGGGGACACACACATGACAATGACAATGACAGTGATACCGAACTATGCCTCCCACTGTGTTCTATGTCCAATTTCTTTTGGCAAACTGAAATATAATAATATTGTGAACTATATTACTAAATGCAAAGTATTATCAATTGTAAGCAGATCTATACAATGTATAGGGACAGTCAGTATGGCTTCACCAAGGGTCAGTCGTGCTTGGCCAACAGCCATTTGAGGGCATAACCAGGTGCATAGATGATGGCAGAGCAGTGGATGTGGTCTATCTTGACTTCAGTAAGGCATTTGATACTGTATCTCACATAGCATCCTTGCAGCCAAACTAAGGCAGTGTGGATGATTGGGTAGTGAGGTGGATTGTGAACTAGCTGCAGGATAGAAGCCAGAGAGTAGTGGTCAATAGGGTCTAGTTGGAGGCCTGTATCTAGTGGGGTCCCCCAAGGATCAGTAGTGGAGCCAGTCCTCTTCAATCCATTAATGACTTGGATGAGGAATTGGGGTGCACTATCAGCAAGTTTGCTGATGACACAAAGCTGGGTGGTGTTGCCGACATCCCAGCAGACTGGGCTGCCATTCAGTGAGACCTGGACAGGCTGGAGAGCTGGGCAGGGAGAAATTTAATGAGGTACAACAAGAGTAAGTGTAGAGTCCCACATCTGGGCAAGAAGAAACCCAGGTACCAGTATAGGTTGTGGACTGACCTGTTGGAGAGCAGTGTAAGAGAAAGGGTCCTACTGGACAGCAGGATGACTGTGAGCCAGCAAATGCTCTTGTGGCCAAGAGGGCAAACGGCATTCTGGAGTGGATCAGAAGGGGAGTGGTTAGCAGATCGAGAGAGGTTCTTCTCCCTCTCTACTCTGCAATGGTGAGACTGCATCTGCAGTATTGTGTCCAGTTCTGGGCCCCTCAATTCAAGAAGGATACAGAGCTGCTGGAGGGTGTCCAGCGTAGAGCAACGAAGATGATGAAGGAAGTAGAACACCTCCCTTATGAGGACAGGCTGAGGGAGATGGGTCTCTTGAGCTTGGAGAAGAGGAGGCTGAGGGGTGACCTCATTCATGTTTATAAATATGTGAGGGGTGGGTGCCAGGAGGCTGGAGCCAGGCTCTTCTCAAGGTCATCTGGTGATAGGACAAGGGGCAATGGGTGCAAGCTGGAACATAGGAGGTTCCATATAAATATCAGAAGGAAATTCTTGACAGTGAGGGTAACGGAGCATTGAGACAGGCTGGCCAGGGGGGTTGTAGAGTCTCCTTCTCTGGAGATATTCAGGACCTGCCTGCATATGTTCCTGTGTAACTTGGTCTACGTGACCCTACTGTAGCAGGGAGATTAGACTAGATGATCTTTCAAGGTGCATTCCCATCCCTATCGATTCTATTCTGTGATTCTATTCTATGATTATGCAAAATATACTTGATAAAGTACACTTCTATATAACAAACAACTCCCCCAATTTTAATTAACACAGACTTTGAAATTAACTGAGGGCCTGTGTGAAATGCAAATAGATGACATCAAAAGACAGTAACATATTTTTAACAGAACACAAAAGGATCTAATAGGAATTGCTTGAATATCTTCTGGTTTTTTATTCATACTGTGGATCAATCACTGTCTGATGTTTGTGGCTGTTATTCATGACATGTCTGGTGGTGTTATGACCTTCCGTCTTTTATTGGTTTATTTGATATTTGTTGTATTTTATATAATTGATTTATGCCTGGTGATATGTTTGTGAGCTTTCTAGTAATATACAATAGTGCTTGTATATCTGAAGTGATGTTACGTATTGCTGTTTGTGAGCTTTCTTGTAAATAAAACTTGTTCTCAATAGATGTTATGCAGTTAAACATTCTGATGACTTGACTGATTGGTCAAAAAACACTTACTTGCAGGGCATCAGACTATTATAGGAAATGTATGACCCCACACATTTTCTATGTTAGTGCCCACAAAATTTCATAACATTCTTCCCCTTGATTGTGTTAATGCTGCAACATTTTTTTTTTGTTATTTGTTCTTAATTATTCTACATATTCTTCTTATGTTACACTAATATACTTATTACCTAACTATATGACTAGGAGAAATGGTTTCAAACTGGAAAGCAGGAAGAAGATCTTCAGTACAAGGGTGGAGAGACTGTGCATTAGATTGCCTGAACAAGTTGTGGATACCCCCTCTTTTAGGGTGTTCAAGGACAGGTTGGATGAGGTCTTGAGCAACCTGATCTAGTTGGAAGTGTTGCTACCCATGGCAGCATTCCCTTCCAACCTGAGCCAGTCTATGATTCTAAAGAATCTCCTTTCTTTTCTTTTTCTTTTCTTTTCTTTTCTTTTCTTTTCTTTTCTTTTCTTTTCTTTTCTTTTCTTTTCTTTTCTTTTCTTTTCTTTTCTTTTCTTTTCTTTTCTTTTCTTTTCTTTTCTTGCTTTGCTTTTGCTTTTCTCTTTGCTTTGCCTTTCTTTTCTTTGCTTTGATTTTCTTTGCTTTTCTTTTCCTTTCTGTTCTTTCATTTTCCTTTGCTTTCCTTTTTCTTTCCTTTTTTCATTTGTTTCCTCCCTTCCTTCCTTCCTTCCTTCCTTCCTTCCTTGCTTCCTTCCTTCCTTCCCACAATTTTAAGATTTTTTTTAATGTAACCTTATTCAACTTACAAACTGAATAAAAATGATTCGGGTTTTGTTGATAAGTTTATTTTCTGCTAGTTCAATATTTAGGATGGGTTCACAGGGTGGTTGGGAACCAGCAGAGGCAGCATCAGATAGGTATCTATGGCTTCTCCTATGGCTCTCTGTAGCAGTGTTAACCTAGGAACACTCATGAATAACTTTCAGTACTCTGACTGGTCACAGAAGTTTACTGCATAAAATGTGACAGAAGGAACAAAAAGAGACTTCTCAAAACTTGATTTCAGCATATATACACAGAACACTGGTGGTGGTATTAAAGAATAAACACAAAGGAGTGGCAAGCATAAGTTCTTATGAAGTTTCTGTCTAGTCCTAGCTTCCAAGACAGTGTTTTAAAACTTTTATATTGCAACCACTTTATAAAGATCTGGGGAACCAGCATTGCTTTTGCTTTTCTGCCATAAATGGGAAGTGGCTTGAGCTTAGAATTTCATGGATCCTAACAGATTTGGTCAGATTTACTTGTTTCTGAAAGAACAAAATAGTAGAACAGAAGAGTAAAGACCAGTAGGTTAGTTAGTTTCTTGACACATATTTAAGGCATGGACTAAGAAACTAACAGAATTAGTGAGATTTCTTATTGTCTGCATGTACTTAGAAGGTTATAACCAGTTGGGATTGCAACAGAAGACTTACATGAAAATAATCTTCAGAAGCTTCAACTTCCACATGATCTGTCTGAAAGATATCAAGGAAAATTAAATATCTGAATAAACTTTATTATGACTGTAGACTTCTTTTTTTCCCTGCATTAAGTTTTCATAAAAAGCTTTAAGCAAAGATTAATTAATTAATTAATATCCCATGAAGCTTTGGAAAACCTCAAACTACTTATTCAGGTGATAATCCTTTCCATGCCTGGCACACACAGGAATCCCTCTTCCTTCACACAAATGCAGGATTCTAGACAGATCCAGCATTTTTGATCAAATATTTGATGTGCAAAATTATGACACGTCTGTCTTTACAGAGTCCTCTGTACTGATCTCTAAAGGTATGCTTTCTTGTCTTACAGTGTATGCACGACCATTTCTGATACTGTGAATCAGAAATGTCACAGTAGATAGTTCCCACAAAGGCAGAATTTGAGCTAAGCCTGCTACTCTTTGTTTTTTGTTTGTGATTGTTTGCTCTTCAAGAATCTTATAATGTTTTCCTTTGCCATTTTCAGTTTCCCTGAAAGAAGCATTCCAGCTTTTCAGGGGTGTTACGGTAGTGAGAAGCTGAGCTGTCCAGAAGAATGGAACAATACAAGTGTGCCTTAACATATGACATCCTGAGTTAGCAAAACTGGCATACAGCATCCTTAGGAGGAATACATTGCAAGCAGTATTTCTCAGCCTTGAAGGTAGTCACAGCACTGAGCAATTCTAATTAGTAAATATGCTGACAAGAGATGCAGAAGGACTGCTTTCTGAAAAAAATTCATGAAATGTGTATCTCTGGCCAGCTTGTAAGCAGAAAGCGAAATGGAAACAATGCCCCATCTTTGAACTGAAGAATATATATTTTAAGAGTAAAGAAGTGAACATAGAGTTACCAAGCCAGATTGGACGAAGTACCGTTCAAGCTTATAATTCTGCCTTTACCAATGGCCTATGCTAACTTCTTCAAAGAAAACAGATGGCTAACTATGCAATGTCCTACTTGGCAAAAAGGGATGAGAGGACTGTTTCTTATCCCTATGATCAGTTAACACCCTGGAGTATGAAATTTGATGGGTCCTTCTAGTATGTAAAATTACAAATTATATTATTGGTCGTAAAATTAAGAAGTCCCTTTAAAAATCCCATTATGATATTTAACAGTTTGACCTCTGAAGGTTAACGGTTACTCACGCTGTGAGAAGAACTATTTCATGTTTATTTTTTAAATAATACAGTAAGCTTCTTAAAGCCATTAACACTAATGATGGAAATACATACAATGTAATGCCTGTAAGTGATACTCTCCAGTTCCTGGTGTCTTGAAAAATATTTGTTGTTATTAAAAAAATGTAAATTTTCATAAAAAAACCTACTTGCATAATCAAGACTACAGCAAAAATGAAGTTAATTTGCTGAGGAAAAACACGAATTTATAGGTTTTAATCTGATTAATGTTGACTTACATTTAAAGTGTGCTTACTCCCATGTAAGTGCAATGCCTTTTTCATTTTGCCCTTCCTTTATGTTTAGTTCTTGTATTCTAGGCACTGAAAGCAGGCAGATGACAGAGCTCTCTAGGGCTCTATGGCTTAGCTCTGCTAAGATGCTGGGTCTGTCCGCCATCCTACCCTGCAATTTGTGGGTATGCCAAGTCTAGCTAGTGCAAACAATAACAAATGCAAACATCAGCAATGATTTTGGAATACAAACAAATACAAGTTTGACTGAGAATCAAACTACCACTGACATCTGGGATTTTTGCTACAGCTTTAACCATTTGAATCACAAAGGTTTCCTGAAAATTGTTTAATAAGCTTCTTTTACCAAAAGAGAAGACACGAAGAAAGAAGGAATAACACATATTTAATTAGAAAAATTCAAATCAGCACTTAATTTAATTCACCATAGCAGCAGCCATGATTAGATCTGCATCATGATGTATCTCCAATACTATCAATTTTCATAAATGCAAACTTTCCTGAATATGGTTCTGATGTATCCTGACATTTTAAAATATGTCCTATTGTCCTTTTCTGTGCAGCAGACCAAGCACAGAGTGTTCAGTCCTATATCACTGTCATAGTGGTATTAGACCAGATGGCTGCTTCCTCGCAGAATCAAGAATTAGAGATAATTTATGCTGTTCACTGTTGTTAGAATGTAAAAAAATAAAGTTTGCAGCACGCATACATGAAAAGATGCTCAGATCCATCAGCGACATCCTAGTGAGGAGGCATTCACACTGTTACTGCACTCTTTATTTGCTGAAGCTATAGACTTGTGCAAAGCCTATAGTCTATTGTGCAGGTAGTGCAGGGGATTATTTGTCCTAGGTTAGAGTGCTGTTTTGGTGGAGAAAGAATATTCTGAGTTGGAAAAAAGGTCTAAGTGCTGCCTTCTTTCTTATTTATCGTGTAAAAGTTCTACCACATTATCATTCCCGTTAATATGTGACAGTTATTTTTGTATCATGAAGAATGAATTTAAAAATGGAAGCTTTTTTCATTCAATCAGTTAATCAGTACAGGAGAATACTTCTTGGTAAGACCTCATGCCAAAGGGCATGAGAGTTATAGAAATCTGCTCCTGTGCCAGTGAGGGCAGCAAGTTTTGCTTTCACTGCAATCTGTGAAATGTGCTTGCTCTAAGAGTGTGTACATATGTACCACAGCGTGTGTCCAAGTACTGAAAAGAAAGGATGTCAGCATATACATTTACTGAGTCTGAGCTCGCTATAGGTAAGAATCTTGTTGCCTGTATCATTTGATAAATTAAACATTATCAATGCTGCTGAGCTAAATGTCAAGCACTCTATGCAGGTAGCACCAGTTGCTTTGTCTTTTCAGTGCAGAAAGTCTAATACAGCACTCCTTATGGTTGTCAGTGCTGTAGTCAGATTCCGGACAAACATTCTCTCACCAGTATTTAGGAATATTACAAGATGAAAAATTTTACTGGCATGCATTCACTGAAATTGCACAGTCATTCTGCAATCTAGGAAGAAGTGTATCACTGAGAGAATGATTTGGTTCACTTTACATTCATCTTGAAATTTTACTAAGGAGTATGACTAGGGACACATTTGTTCTCAGCTCTCTGTAAGCACATAATTTGTATTTATGGCATACAGTGAAAGTATTGTGACTTTGAATGACTGACTAGCACCTTATGAAAGTCATTACTTTTGTATCATGAACAATATTTGTAACATAATGGGTTCTTAAACTGATCAGGACAGCAGGAAGCAGCTAAGTAGATCACTTATCTTTATTTTGCAATTTAACCTATGTTGTGACAGGGAACAAAAAAATTAAACCATTTATAATTCTCTGTCAGTGTTGCATACTTCAGAGTAAGCTTTTAACTACTTAGTGTAACTGAAAATTAAGGAGATTTGGCTGCTAAATAAAACAGAAGAGGATTATGTCCGAGCATAATGAATGACTAGCTGACTGCTGGAATGAGATCACAAAGATTTTTGCATTTTTGTTTCTTGACCAGGGTTGTCAATGACTGGATTTTTCTTCTGTAAAATCCTAGTACGAATTTCATTAAAATGAAGTCTATCAAAATAGGAGATAGTTGTTATGCAGAAGCAGTAACTCGCATAATATGAGATGGCATTTCTTTCCAGCTCTTGCTGCTTCAGTGGTTCTAATAGCAACCTGGAGCTCAATTTCCTCCTCAAGAACATTGCATTTCATGTGGAATGTCAATTATTAAAATGCAGTGTCCCGTGTCTTACTTTTCACTAGATGAATTCATTTGCAAATTTGCTAATTTATGTAAACGATCCTTAACCTGTAACTGCCTGGCATGGAGGCATGGATTTCTTGGTGCCTGTTTTCAATTCAGAAATGTATACAAAGAAGATGGTGCCAACAGCATATATGTTAATTACTCTGTCTCACTAGTCCAAACACCAAACATTTAATTTTGGTATAATCCAGAAACAGTAGCTGATGCTTCTTTCTACTGCTGCATTTCTAATAATATTACACCACTCCAAACTGGTAACTGATCTTTAAAAGATTGCCTCAAATGCCTCTAATCATTATCATCATCAGTAAGTACTGGTTTAGTACAGTAATTCTGTGAGAAGATATGGTGCAAACCTCTCTGACTTTTAAACTTGATTTTCAGCTTTCTAATTTTTCAGGAGGTTGTTGTTACTTACAGTGAGCCAAATTACAGCTCCTAAGATCTGATCATTCTTAAAATTCTCCTCTGCATTTCAGAAATTAAGACAGATTGGGAATTTCCTTCAGGTAGCCAGGGGTTCGGCTGCATCTCTTTCTTTTCCTGATGATCTATGCATGGATGCCATTCTGGATTGGTCGCTCTGTTTCTGGCTCCATCATGAGCACAACCACTGTGCACATTAAGTGCTCATTTCACCCTCCAAATGATCTCAGGAAGTTAAACTTGTCCTGTCCTTTTGGAGTTCTTACAAATGAAGGAACATTCAGAAAACTGAAGATGCTACCTTTTGCCTGACTTCTCCCCACAGCCCGCTCAAAGATCTTCAGTGGTCTCAGACACCTGTTGATGAACCTAGTCCAAGTTGCAGATTTTATCAAAACATAAATGAAATCAATTTTCCTCTGCGTATGTTACTGCTCAGTAACCTCCCACAGTCCAAACCAAATGATTCAGATTACCTGTGATGTAATTGCACGCACAACTCCCTTGACTTCAGTGACCTGTGAATGGCAGACAGGTTTGCGACCCAAGGTCTCCTCTTGACAAAATAGCCACAGCTTGCTTTCTCTTATTAGTATCTAGTTTGCATGTCCTTGTGTTTAGACATGCCCCACAATGGGTAGAAGAACAAGGCTCTGATTCACAGACAACTGCAGAGATTTTTCCTGGCCAGCATGGAGATCCCACAACCAGAACTCGACTCTGAGGCTGGGCTGTAGAGCACGTGCTCTTTGCATGACCCAGCTGGTCACCCCTGGGGCCTCTGTAGAAGACTACTTCTTTTCAACTTGTCTGTTGAAGGAAAATTAACTGGTTTTTTGAACAGGGAGTGAGGGAAGGAGAAAGGAATGAGATGCCACCAGCTGACAGACCATCATGATATCAGGCCAAGCCCAGCGTGTCTTCCAGAGCTGGAGCAAACTTGTATCTCAGTGTTTAGATTGGCTTTAGAATGTGCAAAGCTGCTAAATGTTTGGCTGCTTTATGCCTGTTTCAGTATTCAGATTGCTAAGAGAAAATCTAAAACAGGTGCATTCTGTATGTTCTGCAGACATTTTAGCACAGAATTGGCATCTCCCAACCCTCTCACACTACCCTTGAGTATTTGATTTAATTTCTGCTAAGACAGCAGAAGGAAGATTAACTAATACAATTGTAATTTTGAAATTAAAAAGTCTTTCACTGTATTTTGTTGCACTAGGTATCTGCAAAAATTCAAGATACTACCTAGATTTCTCCACAAAGGACATACTTTACAGGACAATGTCTCTTTAAATCTACTCCAAAGGTGTTTCTCCTAGTCCAGAAGATGTCAAAATGACTTGATGATTTATCTATGGGGAGGTTGGCAGACCATAGTCCAGATTGTGTCTGAGGCTGAATTTCCCCTAGTTCCCCCTAGTGAGTGTATTTTAAAATAAAATTTAAAAAAAATCTAAAAAATCAGAAAAATATTTATATAGATCTTGGAATAAGATTAGATAAATGTTATCAGGAAGAAGAATTATAGGGAAAGTGTTTTAGGACCAAATATTAATATTAATATATCAATAATTTTTTTTTTAGATCATTAGATTTTTCTTTTGATTTGCAAAATATTAGAGAAGTGAAGGAGGCATTTCTTATCTCAGCAGGAGCTAATGTTTGGTCTAGGGTGTTTTAGCCATATATATCTGGGCATTTTTTGTTCATGGAAAGATGGATGTCTCATTATCATTCCAGACTATACAAGCAGCATGTTGGTGCAATGATGTAAGAAAGCAATTTTCTGCCCTATTTTATTGATTTATTGTATTTTAGTAAAGTGATAAAAACTTAATGCAAGGGATAAAAACTCCTCTGATGTAGAGGTAGTAGAAAGGTATAGCAATGAGGATGATCCAGCATTATACTTACTTGTCGTGTTTTCTCAGGCCCATCCTGTACTAGACAATTAACCAAGTTATCAAACCATGTCTAAGCTCTTTAAGATATTTGCTAGGCATTAATCTCTTTTTCTCAAGGCACAGCATGATGCACGACTCTGGCTTTTTCAAGCAAACACACAAGCACAGGCAAATCCTAAGAGCCACAGTGCCAAAGACAAGTGAC
This sequence comes from Upupa epops, assembly GCA_013397515.1. Lineage (NCBI taxonomy): Eukaryota > Metazoa > Chordata > Aves > Bucerotiformes > Upupidae > Upupa > Upupa epops. The sequence goes on from VZRI01004671.1 coordinate 233,290, forward strand.
GTCAATGTCCCAATTCCCTTGGGCTGGGAGTCTATACAGTATTTCATCTGCTTCACTGCACATCCTTGGGTGGCCTTTGCAAGGAGTGTTACATGGTTCTGTTCGAAGTTCACATTCTTGCTTGCTTGCAGGAGAGCTCCTGAAGCAGACAAGCCCTGAGACAGAAACACCTATGTCCTTTGGAAACCTGTTGTTGAGACACTACTTCATCCTTTCTGTTCAGCTGAGGGGTTCTTGCTGCACCTTTGCAAATAGCAAACCTTGGATCCTCATCTCCTTCCCTCTAACATCGGGGAAAAAAGCTCCCTCAAGTCCAGATCTCTAAAAACAGAGCTTGTGCCAATTTATAGGCAGCTGGAAATCAATTCAGCTGAAGCTATATTATACACTCTTACTGGGTGTTGTATACAGGTAAATACACATGGTGTGTCAGTAAATGAAAGCTGAAACATGCCAGGAAGCAGTATTTTCGTTCACAATGGCATTCTCCACTTTTCTCCAGACAATCCAGGGAATAATCCTCAAGCTTTCCTCAGAGGGACCCTCAGAAGATATTCAGAGGCATTCAGGACATTCATTATGCTGTTGATAAATCAAGGCCAACAGAAAGAACATTCACAGTGGCCACACTCATGCTTGTTTAGATTTTTAGGGAGATTTGTAGTTATATTAGAATTCCTCGCACTGCAAACAGATGGGTGGTATTTTACAGCCAAGTTCCACACCAGCCTTATCAAGGTAGACCTATTCTAATTCAACAAGCCAAGTACTTTTTTTGCCTGAGAAAAGAGCCCAGGTATGAACTACACTGTTTACAGCATGGGCCTCTTCAGGATGGGAAGTGCTGTGTGAAGCAAAGAAAGTGCAAGTATGACAATATTAAAGCTCCTGCAAAGAAATACTTGCTAGACCACAGTCCTGCTTGGAAACCCTAAATTGACGCACCAAAAGTATTGCTCCACTTCTAACCAAAGTTAATGTGAAAAGACATGCTTGGAAGAGACTGCAGATCTACTGCTGAATCAGCTTCAAAGGACGAAAAATTGCATCATAACTTGCAGTCAAAAAGGCACCACGTGGAGCACACCCAGCTGATAATGCTGCCAGGGAGGCAGATCTAGAAGATGGAAACAGTAAATGGCCTCTTTTGCTTCACACAGTGAGCTGCTGAGGCCCTTCACTCTGCAGAACTGCAATGTATTAATTCAACCACTGATACCAAGTGAGGAGCAATGACAACAAATCCAGCATTAATTTCAATTCAGCCTCACCATTTTATTTCGCTCTGTTATATATTGAAACTTGTCCTCACACTTGACTCAATTTTGTGTTTTTAATGACCTGTCAAAAGCTCCATCAGGGCTTATTGTATTTATATTTTTAATTAGCTACATAAGGAGCTAGAGTGTTTATACTTGCTTTTTTTTTTAATTAACTATGAAAATTTCTGCACTGAGATGATACTGTTCACATTGATATGTGTGCTTCTATTATGTTGGGTTTGTTTTGTTATATATTGGAGACAGAAGAAGTGTCACAGGAAAGGCATGTCTAAATAGTGCTTCACAGATTGCTGGAGCGCTGATAGAAGCTACCTATGTATCATGTAATGAATTCTTGATATTCTAACATGCAGCTCAGGACGATATTAAAGATAATCACATCAGGTCAGGTCATGTCCCTAGCACTGTGTATGTATAGACTTTACTAGTTACGCAAAAAGTCACACCTGGCCACAGAGCAAATATGAATTACATTGAGCATAGCTTCTGGCAGTCTTTTGATTACTATGGGATGCCTCAGATGTAGCCTTCTTAAGATCCTGCTTTAGATTTTTCAGCATTTCTCCAATCTTGCTCCAAGGGTGCTCAAAATTCATAATTTGCAAGAATGGGAGTGACTTGAGGGCACCTAATTCATTTCACACATCCTTAAACAGCAACTGGATAGGAACAAATTCTATTTGATGTAATATGAAGTTGATTTCAATGAGGATGCTAAACAGACATACAGCTGTTCATACAGGCAAATTTAACCTCTGTCCCTGCAATCAGTTTTCTGATTTAATGCTGATAACTTTAAAAATAGGAGTTGCTTATAGAAAGCTCTGGCAGGTTTGGGTCCATATACCCTTCTAAGATACCATCAATGTTCTAGCTCACTTGCAATTGTTAGAAGAAGGAAGAAGATAAAAAATACCAAGAAATTTTGATCTGCACCAATGACCTGAGCTAATTACACAGTTACCGAACAATGGCACAAGAGGATTAACACAACTTACTCTGTAATTACCACTGCTTCCAGTGAAGTTACTGTGTGGTTAACCATGTAATAACATGCTTTATTTCACAGTAACTATGCAAGGACTTGAGTCAACAGAGTATGCTGCACAAACGGAGCAAATTATTGGTAGGCTAAATAGGTCTGAGTGTTTCAAGAAGTGATGAGTTTTATTACATGGATGATTTTCAGGTTTTTATTAATACCCTCAGAGGTTTGGAGCACAGCCATAACACTGCTGGCTGAGCCACAGAAGAAACTCTCAAGTCTATTCAAGCTCTATAGCACAGAGGCATCAGCTCTCATGGGTACATTCACATCCCTTTTACATAGTCCCACTGCATGAGACAGATCATTGGTGTGTTCTCTCAGAGCAAGCATTAAATTTTGTTTGGTGTGTAAACAGACAGACACTGGAGAAAGGTTTTTAAGCCCGCATCTTGTGCAGCTAGCAGGACCAGCTTCAGGTTTACTTTAAATAAGCCATCTAGCCTACAATATACAGACTTTACTCTGCTTAAAACCACACTGACTCGTGGTCCAGACATACATAAAATGAACACAAAGGGCCACAGCAAATGAGAGAGATTATTCAGCCAATCAAGCATAGACCACGGAGGACTCACTGTCCAGCACACTGAGGCTGCATTTCTAAACATACTTGAATAAAGAAACGATTAAGAAATTCAAAATAAGGAGATATTGCTCTATAGGTAGTATAATGGAGAATAATGTTTTGATTAATGCCCTCCCATTAGTGTGTAGGCAAGCTAGATTGTACTGCAGGAATAGGGGCTAAGTTGGCAACACAAAAGGAAAATCATGGTCAAAACTGAAGTAACAACAATAATGGTGCATGGATAACACCACTAGCAACATTTGACAGTATTACGTACTGGAGTACTCTAAATACTTGTTAATACCTGTTGAATTAGTAAATTAGTCTCTTTTCATCCGTTTGCGTTGATTTTCCACAATGATGTAACAGCTTGTCTGACTGTTAAAGCATTCACAGAAATGACACATGTTAAGAAGCTAAACTTTTGAGTTTCAAATACTGAGTGCTTAGTACCTCGGTTCATGGGGCAGGAAGTTACTGAAGTAATCAGATGAAATTTCATCTGATTTCAACTTAGCTATTAAGTTTGTGAACATCTTAAGATACTTGACAGCAACCTGCAAGCTGCAAAATATGGCAGTTTAACAAAAGCAATGTAAACAGGAATTTGGTGGGGTGTTTTATTGCCAATATAATGACCCAGGCATGTGTCCTGACCCAGGTGTATGTCCTGACCCAGACACATGTCCTGATCTTTCCAAATTATGGGTTCTGTTCCCTGTTCAACAGCATGCAATACTGTATTTTAAATTGCTTCTCTTAATCTCCTGCAAAGGAGCCGTCTTCCCAAGCATCTAAACCAAATGCTTCTAAATCTTGACTGATTAGACCTAAGTGCACCTACAACCTATCCTCCAACCCCTGTTCATCTACGATTGTTTAAATCTGTACACATTGTCCTCACTACTGGAAAGACTATGAGGCTTCATGATGCTCTCTTTCTATTCTAATGCTGCATGGCAGTTGCTTCCTTTAGGCCCCAGCTCTTACCTACATCTGTGCTTACTGAAGTGAGACTTTAATTTGCTACACTATGCCAAGGTATTAATAGACAATTATTTATTGCAAATCTGAACCATTTATACTGTTTACTGGCTGACACAATGTAAAATTTTGATCCAAATGTTAATGTGCCCATGACATTGCATAATTCTGTTCCTTGTGAAGGTTTTTCTTTCCTGAATAAATCGAACTTGCAATATGAGGAAATAGAGTTTTTAATGGATGAATGATTTACAGTCTCAAACTTACAAGACTGCATACTTGTACTAATAAGGGAAAACTGTATAATTAAAATAGCACAACAAATTAGAAAACTTTAGAATTTTGCTGAAGGCAAAATTAGAGGGAGAAAAATGGAAATAAGTTGCAAAATACTTAAAGGGTAAATCTTATGTTAGTCATTTTAAGGCAACTATATTTTTTTAGTGGGCATCTTTGAGACTAGCTGGCCTTATAAACACTCAGTTGAGTAGAGCACAGATAAGAATTACCTGTTCATAAAGAACACTTCAAAGGCTCCAAATGTCAGGTGAAATTTACCTTTACAAATATACAGGAAATTTTCATTATACAGAACACATAATGTCAAGTATTTATCTCCTCCAGTTTAGAAATCATACTGCTAAGGAAATCTTGGCATGGAATCTTCTTAACTGATGCCTGTAGGAATCTTCAAAATACAGATGTTTGAATTAAAGTGATATTTTATTACAGCTCATTCTTATTGGCTTTTTTACTGAACTCTGCTCTTAAGTTAATCTTTTTCTATTGTTGCAAGCAGAGAGATTGTTACAATAAAGAGTCGTAAGGCAGTTCTAATTAAATCTTGCACAACTATTTTCAAATAGTAATACCCAGAGCCTGTGGTCAACATAACCTACAAAAGACATTTAAAGCTTTTGTAGCATCTCAGTTTATATGGGCAAGATTAGACTGTAAACAACCCTAAACCTAATTCAGAACCAGAATACCAGGCAAGTTGCCCCTATTAAAATCTTCATCTGGGGAACAGCAGAACAGCCCAATTTTCCTCCTGTGTTTTTTTCAGATTTGGCAGACACATAAAAAGTTGCCAGATATCATTGTGGGATATCAGAAACATTAACAAAGACACTATATGAGTACTGGTTTCATTAACAAGGCGCAGATGTCATGGCTGACAGGCTGTGACTCCACGGAAGCAACTGTAACAGGTAAGAAGCAGAGAGATGCATTTCTGTACATTAAGACAGAATAAAAATAGCCAGTGCTTCTTGGTGCTTTGCAAGGATGCTCTGCATGGCTCTGAGATACTTAAAGTACCTGTAAGTCACAAGCCAGCATCGATGTAGATTTTTTCAGGACTATTAAACGGATTTTTGTAGCACTTAAAAAATCAGACTGAGGTGGTAAAACTGATAAATCACTTCCTTTTTCATTACTAATTTAAGAAGAAATAATATAATTGTGATTCCCTGTGTGAATGGTCTCATCAACCTAACCACTGCATATGGTGCTGTTAATAGGTGAGCATCTCAGACGAGGCAGGGCAGCAGCAGCTAGACTGCTCAAACACCAATTGCTGATTTGGAGTCCTTGCAAACAGCTATTTTGAGGCCTATTCCAGTACTTTGTAAAGTACAGCTGCTATCTGCAGGAATTAGCATGTAGCAAATGACACCAGTGACAAAGATAATGCTACTGTGAAGGCAAAAGAAATTAAGAACGAGAAAAAATGTTATGACCATCCCTCCTCCCTTCAAGTGTATCAGAGCTGTCCCAAACAGTCTCCAATTTTACTGTGAATTTTCATTCAGTTTCACATGCATTCATGTTGAGACATCTTTCTGAGCTAGCAGGATACACGCTGGTGATTTATATTAATGGCAGGATGCAATTTTTATTATTATTGTTCTGTAATACACAATATGTCTAGCTACATTCTGTTTATTATTCATAATACACGATGAGAGAAGACACCAGAACGGCTCTTTTGGAGACTTCACGTGTTAGGCTGCAAATGTGTATTAGCGATAGTACCCATTTCTGTGTTATGGTTTCATAAAATGCATCTGCATAATATGAAATCATAATCCCAAATGTGCAGTTAAAAGCCTATGAAAAATAGTTATTCCTAATATACTACACAATAGTTGATTTTAATCTTCACTGTCTCAGATGTGGGACTGGTTGTTAGGGATTGTTTTTATAATAGGAAAAAGCCTAGTCCATCCTAAAGAATTAAGTCTTGCAAAAGGAACCAATTGAACAAGAATCTTTTGAAAATTAGAAAAGATGGTTTGCTAGTAATTTGCATGCACACTTCATTTCCTATACTTTCAGGCTGAGATGTTCCTTCCAATATCATAGCAGAGAGTGAAACAGGAAATGCCACAGTTCTGGCTGCACTGCACTCCAGGGGCCTCTCCATGCAATGGTGCAATGGGAGTGGAGCAAAAATTAGCATAGAGTAGAAGCCACTAGTGCTATGAAGCTATCATTCAGCTCCAAGGGAACCTTTGCAAGAACGTGATGCTTTCAAATTCCACTGTCTCATGAATGAATCCTGAGACAATTTTATCCTAGCCTGATAGCAGAGACAGGTAAGTCTATTTCAGTGTTGCTTCCATTTAACTGCAGCCAATTGCAGTTATGAGCTAGATGTAACTCTAAAGTGTCACAACTATGGCTGCGTGTATGCCACAGCTACAATTTTTGCACAGGGCATCAACGATTTCTGCTTTTCTTCTTTATAAAGACACATGGTAATTTTCACCTTTCCTGGCTACTGTGGTATTTATTCAGACAATTTTACTTTTGAGCTGCTTTTGCTGTATATACATTATCAAATGATTAATGGTTAATTAGCATTTTGCTAATGGAAAATAAATTTAATAGGAATGAGTGTGTGCGATTACATTTCCCTTTTCAGCTCAAGTTCAAATGATCACATTTGCATTTTTATCAATAAAAATCTATGAGTTTTCTTCTTGCTCTGCCAAATGTACAGTCTTAATTATATTTAAGGCTCCAGTCTTTCAACAGATCTCATCTGGTACCCTGCTGCACCCACACCTGTCTGTTGCACCTTGCCAGCTCTAAAGTTCTCTTCTCTTGCTTACAGCATTATTTCTTGGTATATGGAAAGTCTCAGTACTCAGTTATCTACCAGAATGTCTGAGCTTTGACTCCTCTATGGTGGCTTGTTCAGACATTTAGCTCTTTGAAGATGAATGTATTTGGAATAATTGGGTTGTCCTGTTTGGTGGGGTTAAGGGGAGAAATGAGTTTTCACACTAAGATTCATTAAAGCTTTTATGGAATGAGGTAGCTTGAAAGCTAAAGGAGGTGGAATTCTCCAGGAAAATAAACACGACCCTGTTTTTTCACTGGAGACTCCTATTGATTTACACACCATCAAAAAAACATACTTGTATGGCTGCTAAGTATCACAGTTTGTCTAGTTGCAATCCAGTACTCCTGATTTCAGCTGAGAGAGTTACCCTTTTCATTCACCTGCCCTTTGTATCAGTGTAGACAGCTAGTCCAGGTGAAACTACCTACATTTGTCATTGACAGTGAACAACAATCTGAGCTCATGCAAAGGAAGACAATTCCGGGTTTTTAAAGTTTAATTCTGTTATAATTTATTTATTTGGAAAGTAGCATTTTCTAACATAACTATTCATGCCATGCCTAGCGAGAAAGCACTAGGTGGAGGGGATGAAGTAAAAATGTGATATAAACAGCTCTTAAAAATCCTGGGAGAGAAAAGCAGATACATTTTTCATTCATACTGACATTGACAGTGGGAACACATCACAAATCTAAGAAACACCAAAACTGTATTTGGTTGTAGGTTGCCTGACTTGGTGCCAAATGTGTTTTACGTGATGTTTCCACCATGAGTTAGGAAAGGTGGGTTTTTAACCCTACAGCAGTGGCATTGGTGCAGCAGTGAGGGTGGTTGTGGTCTGCCTTACTGGCATGCAGCCATTCTGAAGGCAGCAATGTTTATAGGAAAGTAGATAGCAGACAACAGCACTGCATTTTCAAACCTAATGTATTTCAAACCTATTGCCAGCATAAGTCAGAGTTTGAAAATCCAGGCTCCCATTTTGCGCATGAAAACTATGTGCTCAATTAATGGCATTTAGACTTCCAACTCCCCTGTTTGTAGGCACAAGCAGGTGGTTAGACAGCTAAGTAGCAATAATCAAGAGCACGAAAGTGCTGGCAGAAAAGGCAGTTTAAAAAAAAAACCCAGGCCATTAAAATATGTGACAAAGACTTAAAAGGAAGGAGATTATGAAAAATAGCAGACAATGAAGAAGAACCTAGAAATGGGTGAAGTTCCCTACAATCTCAATTTCATTTTAATGGCAATAATTTACAAGAATAAACAAGAAGGTAACAGCAGGGAAGTGATGTATAGAAGTAAATTTGGGCCTAAAATAGCAAATGAACTTTGTAATGAAGTACAGTTGAGAGGTATATTGCTGCCTTTAAATATTAAGCTATACCTGTAAGGTATCTTTTTAAAATGTGATAAAATATTTTTTGCTCACTTTAATAGAAACAATAAAAGTGAGATACTAAAAAGACATCATTACTTGGAGAACTAAGAATAATTTAGATCTCCTACTCTTAACAGAAGAGAAAGCCATCACAGCACTGCTACTTTACCTAAACACCAGCAAGTCCCTGTTTATTTATCTAACCACGTGAGGTGAAACACAATGACCTGCATTTCTGGTGAGACTGATATACGAGTCAACTTTGCATGTGTAAAGTTAAAAACTACTTTATTTCTGGCAAAAATAAATAGATGGCAGTAACTGAACTTTCTCTTCATTGAAAGAATGCTATAGGGCTGGATATAGCCACTGCAATAGAGCAATAAAATGAGATGAGCTTAACACTACCAGATGGTACCCTGTACAGTGCCTGAAATAAAATGGAGAATTAGGGTGCCCCAAGGTGTGCATGGGGAAGGCAATTACATGAAATAAATGGCCTCAGGCCTAGATGATGCTCAAGTATGCTACACAGGAGACAGATAGTACATCTGGTGAACAGATTTTATCACACACTGGAAAGCTATAAAGCATGCCATTGAATTTCAGATCTGGGTTTCACAATGACATTTTACCTGTGTTGGTATTCTGTGCTGTTTATTTTTAAAGGTGCTGTAATCTCGATGATGTGTTTTAAAAGCCTTCTTAATATTGTTTTCTGATGTGCCCCATTTTTTGGACAGATTGCTGTAACAACGCTTTTTCATGGACAAAACACAAACTACTTTGGCTGTGGATGATTGTGTTTTGACTTAATATATCATGTTGCTGATGTGATTTTAGTAATATGGTTATACTTGTCAGTATTCACTGCTTGGGAGAAAGCCAGTATGTTCTTAGAGTTAACTCTCACTTCTTCAATCATTGCAAGATCTCACTAGCAGAAATTCCTTGAGGTTTAAAGCAGATATATTAGATTATCTGAGGAAATCCACTAGAGTGAATCAAAGTGATATTTTGCTCTTATCTGTAGAAGAAATTTCACTTGGTTTTGTAAAATTCCCACTTTATTTGACATTAAGGTCTTCTAAAGTTTACATTTCTCATAGCAGCATTTGAACTGGTAAAGGCACTGATGAGAGCAACTTTCAATTTGTGGTGCATTTTTTTAAATGAGGAAACCTCAAAGAGGCTTCCTCAGAATTCAGTATTTTTGATATCTTTCCTTCTCATTCCTCCTCTTTCATCTTTCTCATATAAAGCTGTTCAAGGCAGCTAAAGTTGCTACCAAACTTGCATAAAAGAAAAAATTTGAGAAACTGTAAAGTAAAGATTCCTGACAGAAATATCTATGGCCTATGAAATAATGTCTCTGTGGAAATGGTGAAAGCTCTGTTCCCTTGAGGCATTTAAACACTAGCACTAATACACTCTGAGGATATAATCCCGTTCTAGTCCCCTGAGGACAGACTAAATATTTCTAATATCTGAAATTGTACACCATTATTGTTCATAATGCAAACTGTAATGTAATAATGTTAAGGGTTTGACATGAGGCTTGCTTCAACAAGAAAATTTACTCATATAAGTATACTGGTATATCACTATAATTAGTGCATCTTGGTGCTTCCTATACACTCAGTGCCTTATTTGGGCTACTGTGCACCAGTTCTAAAAGCCACAGAAGTACAATAAGAGGTATGTTTTTTACACTTAACTACCCTTCCCTGCTTTTAGGACACTAGGAATCTTGTAGTTGTAGAAGAAATGCACAAGTGAAGGCATGATACACCAAATTCCCACTGACGTTCATCAGGTGTGTATGCCAGATATAGATGGCTAACCAATGTGACACTTAAACCCTTGCCTTGCAAAACGGAGAGGAAACTATTGTGTGTTCATGGCATGGACAAACTAACTCTCACGAGGTTTTTGCTTACATCTAAAGAGTCATAATACTGGTTTAACACTCTCCTCAACACATTCAAATTTTCTTACTATAATTTTTGTAAATTAGTTTCAAAAGACAGGCAAATGATGAGAAAGTTTTATGGGATTTCCTCCAATTTCCTCTGAACTAGGTACTTGATCATTCTTTCCCCTGAGAGTACATCTTCTGCAGAAAATCAAGCAAAAATTCTGGTCCATAATTTGAAGCAATATGCAGCAGCATTTTGAGAAGACCACTAGGGAAGTTTCTTAATTGCAGGAAATTTACCACAATCGCTATTGAGAGGAGCAGGGGTTTGGAGGAACTTCATATTTCAATTAAAATTGTGGCACAAACTTTGGGTTTTGCATACCAGCCTAAGCAAATTTTCAAGGCTAACATAGAATTATAAAATATATAAAAGGATGAGTCATTCAATAGAACAGCACAGTTGGGCAACACGGTGTACAACAATCATTTACCTGAAAGCTCTGCTTGTCCTGCTATGTCTGCAGTTCTGCATTTCACTAAGCAACAGTGCTGAATGGATCTTGAACAGGATGCCGAATAGGAACAGTTCTTTAGCCTAAGAAGAAAGGAAGAAATGAAAAAAAAAAATGTGGGTAATTTCTTTTATTTGAGAAATAAAAAGAAAGGAAGAGAAAGCCCCTCAGCCTGAGTAGATATTCTCCCTGACCAGCTGCACACCTTTGCAATCTCCCTTCTCCCACAGACACAGCCTCCAGCCCAGAGAGTGCCTCATCAGCCAGAATTTATGCTGTGTACTTCAAACCAAAAAAGTAGCTTGTTTTCTAAGTGGCAGTGACCTCTGTTCTGCATTACTACAGCTACAGAAATCATGAAAGAACAAGAGTAGGACCCCCAGAGAGAGGACTTGGTTGAATGTGGCTCCTCCATAATGAGTTTCCTCTTAACACTGGCTACTTGCTCATTTGACTAGAGAAGGCTCCAAGTGAAAACAGAGGGGCAATTCTTTTGTAGTGTAAATTATGTGAGCTTCAACACACTCAGTGGTATCTACCAGTTCACAACTATCAAGGATTTTGTCCTCAGGACTATTCGAATAGAAAGTTCCAACTCACAGAGGGCTAAGCATGAGATTCAGGTGGACATAGGATACAGTTGCCATTGTATGCATCCAGGTTCAAAATTTAGATCCTTGTTCATACACATACATGCATAATCTCCCAGCCACCAACACCTCATGGTGCCTAAACAATCAGGCTTACCTGTGCCTAAAGTTCTAACCTCTCTCAAGATGACTTTTGTATTGATCATGCTGAGCACCTTGAAGTCAGTCTTTGCTAAAGGCCCACAGGACCACCAGCATCAGGATTACCCCTGATTCTGTAGGTCTTATTCAAGAAGAAATGGTACAGTATCTGTGACAGACACGGCATAAGTAGAAAGAAGAGGTAGTAGGAGAATCTTTGTTTTACCAAAACAGTGGCAGTTGCATACATCCAGTGCCGAAAGCCTTTGTGGCTGGCACTTTTCATTTTTTCATTGGATTAGGTAACACAAACTGCTCAGCACTTGAGGGCTGAGCTGCACTGCCTAGAAGTCACTGAGCCTCTCAGACTTTCTGCTTCTCCAAGACCCAACTGAGTCTCCAGCAGAAGACTGTGCTAGTCATTTTACATTTATACACAAGCCTATGAGATTCATCTGATTAGTGGCTGATGATGATGGAGACCACAAAAGGGACATAATGATAACTGCAATTAATTCCTTTAGAAACAAACGCAACTATTCAAAGAGCTTTTTCTGTAATTTTCCATTCACAGCTTCTTGGCTCTTACAGCTTGCCACACAGGTACTTTTTCCATTTATGTGAATCATATTTGTATGATTTAAATACAGTGCAATTCACTCAGTGGAAAGGTTCATGTTCTGAAGCTGTTCTTTGCCAAATGAATAAGCTCTAAAATGAGTTTACTGCTAAATCAACATCCCAAGTGGCCATAAGTAGAATATTAACTCACAGGTTAGTTGTGGCTCTTAATCATGATGGAACGGTGTAAATAAATGAAATACCGATACCAATTATTTATATGCACTCGAGAGAGCACTGATTATTACAAAGAATGGGCTAACTTTCAGTAACATTATGGAAAACTGGGACCATCTCACTGTAGTACTCATGTTTAAAATGTATGAGTCTGACATGCACAAGATGTAAGAGAATAGAAATACCTAGAAGCAAAGCAGAGGTAAGTGAATTTTGAATGGACCTGCTCTCTGAAAAAGAGAACTGAATATACTTTTGTTTATTTGAACTCGCCATGTTTTAAAGGAGAGTACTTCTTTGAAAATATGTTTACGTATTACTTACAAATCATGATTAACCTATAGAAATACAATGTGACAATGTGGCAAAAAGAAATAAATGTGTATTGGTTGCTTTCTGCATGATTAATGCTTCTTTCCATCAGACACATACATTTCATTTTATTAAAGATCACATTTCTGATTGCAAGAACTTGATCATAAATAAAGCATGCATGTGGAAGTTGGAAATCTTCTAATATTAATGACAAGAAAAATGAATTTATTGAATAGTCACCTGCAGTTCATACATACATAAGCACACTGAATGATAACCCAACAGAAAGTATCATCTCAAGCTTGGGAGAAAATATTCTGTTTTTTAAAGAGCTTAATAACAATAGCAGTACATTCAGATAAAATTATTTCTGTCTTCTGTGACTAAAAGAGCCCAATAACAGCCATTTATCAGCTACTTTCTAGCTTGTCCCTCTATCTGAGAATGATGAAGTCTGTCTTCAGTCGTTTAGCTCTGAATCCAACACTGATGAACTTCAATGAAATACTTCTGAATCCATTTATGTTTTGCCAATTTGGAAATCAGAAAAAAATATAAAAGGTGCTGATAAATAAGAGAAGATTAAGAATTTATCATGTGGGGCTCTTCGTCCAAAGAGCTGACAAATGGAAAATCTGGTGCATTACTGAGAACATTTGTAATTTTGAAAAACGTAATTGAGATAACAATAAACAAAAAGAATGTAAATGGGACTAAGAGACTTCACACAAGATAACAGAGTGCTGCTGAGGCTGCTCAGGTAGTGGCAACATGTCACAGCATCCAGCAAAACTGCTGAGGAAATTTCTACACCAGTGCAGGGCTGGTTAAGATGGAAAAAAGTAGGCAGATTTCTCATCTAAGGTCAGTGGGCAGCAGAAATAATACAGTTGCACTGTGGAGAGCATCTGTGACAAAAGTTTAATTTGCAAATCTACCAATAGGTTTCACATCACCCGTATGAGCCTGCCTGCCTGCCTGTTTAGCCCATGTGGAAAAGAACATATGAGGACAAATAATCTGCATTTCTGATTTCTGTCCCCTGCACAGCACACCTGGGGCTGGTTCAGATACCCTTGAGCAGCTGTTACCTCACCAACAATTTACTCCATCAAAGCTGCTTACTGTCACCTAGGTTCTCTAGCTAATCACCTTGCTTTCACAGATGCCACCATCTCCGCAGCTCATGAGAAGGGTCCCTTGCTTGGTCAGTACCAAAAAAAATTGGACTATTGCAGATGTCCTGGCACAAGGTGACAAAGCATAGAGCAGAAAGGGCAGAAAGGGAGATTCAGACGGGTAAGCAGCAGGAATTGAAAACTTGAGCAAGCTTTGGGGTCACAGTGGACATCCAGCTGTTTTGGCAGGAGAGCAGCCAGGAAAGATCCACTGCTTGCATGTCTCTACCACGCAGGACAGTTGCCCAGAACCAGCATTGGACACATCCTCCAAAGGATACTTCCAGAGATGATGGATGAGGATGGAGAAACTTCCTCTGGGACATAGTCAGACCTATGACTTGTCAAATAATTATTTTAAATATAATTAACAGTGCTCGGAAAAAGACCAAGTCAGATTTCTGCTCCCTAGTACTATTCACTGCTTCTGTTCTGACACAACCTCACATTATATTTAAAGACAAATATACAGACACACAAGGTTACTACACATGCAGCTATAAAAGAACGATAGGAGCTACCACAAAAAACAGACAAACAAAAATAATGAAACAGGAGATGAAACCTGCAGTTGATGACGGCAGAAAATAGCAATAGTAAATGAACTGAACAGCTCCTTGAAAACAGTTTTCAACACTTAGATTAATATAACCTTATTAATATAACCTTAAACAAATGATACTAATTAATTAATATAACCTTAAACAAATTATATAGAATCAAAATGTTAAGAAGCCATTAATGTAAAAATCATATCGGGTTGTCATATGAGCCTACAAAAAATAATTATAATTATAAATATCTCCAATTCCAACTTGGGAAATCTAGAAGGCAGCCTTTGTGTTTCTAAGTGGTTGCTTGCAGTATGCACACTGCAGAAAGAAAGGGGCTTAGGCCACTTTACAAGCTTACACCCCTGTTAAAAACACTATCTTAAGAAATTATATGGGTAGAATCAACATTGACCAAACCTGTGCACATTTCCACTCCCTAAAATAACTATATTTTTTCAGTTCAATTATCCAGATATCTATATATATGTATATATCTTCAATCAAAATAACAACTAAGCCATAGTTTATAATAGTAGTAGTCTCTGACTTTTATTGACAGGCTCAGACACAGCAGTATCTTAGCCACCTCTGCTTCCTCTTCCAGGCCTTTCTGATCAGCTTTCATGCCCAGAAACTTGCACATGTGCCTGCTTGCATATGTGTTCTCACACACACATCAACAGATACTATCTACGTATAATTATATATATTATAGAGAAACATTTAATGTGTTATTTTATGCTGTGCCAAAAAGTGAGGAACAGGTGCATCGATGTGAGCTTCTCTTATTCGACTTCTAGGAAATTAATCATTGTTCTCTTCTTCCTCTTATCTTTATAAACTAAGTTCCTGGTACTAAATCTTTTGTCTGCATTAACAGCTATACAGTTATAATCTCTAATGATTTTTGGTGGCAATTCCAGTTTAAGGAACACTCTGTCCCCCTGTTCTGAGCCCTCATTCCTACCCTGTCCTATCCTTTCTGTTCTGCTGATACAGCTGCTTGTAGGGGCACAAAAGAACTCGTTCAAGGAAGTGAATTTCAATTTAAAATAGCACTGAAAAAGTAGACAAAAGCAGAGGAAAATAGTGCATTTAGTATTTTTTTTTCCAAACACTATTCAGCAATGATTAGCTGTTTGGGCCTCATATTTCAAAGATAAAACTGGTATTTTGCCATATTTTAAAATATATAATGTCCTCCTTGGAAGGAGTGCTAGAATCCAAGGCAGCATCAGAGAGGTGGCTTATTGATTTGGTGAATATGTTCATTATATCATTATACAGAAATCTAATACAGAAATCTATACAGAAAACATAATTTTACCTGTTCCTGTATCAACTTCTATTTTGAAAACAAAATCTCTCACAAAAATTCTAGTTGAATTTTAAAATCCATGTTGTTCAGACAGTCAATCAGGTTAAACGTCTACCAATAACTAAAGCAGAAGCTAAAATAGTCCAACATTTAGGAATCTGTAGGGTCATTTCTATCAGTCATTGATAATATTCAGAATATATTGCTGCAGATAACCACACTTGTGAAGAATTACTGTAAATTCAGCAGAATAAGAACAAGTACTCTTTTGGTGCACATTTCCCTAACCTGTCCTCTCAGTTCTCTGGCCCAAGGTGGTCTGCTTCTGAGTTCTTAGTGTCTGCCTGAGATTTTCATTGCTAGCTGGTTATCCTTTGCTAACAGCTGAATATGAAACAGTTGTCTAGAATGTGAATTTTTGATAGGTGT
The DNA here is from genome assembly GCA_013397515.1 of Upupa epops. Lineage (NCBI taxonomy): Eukaryota > Metazoa > Chordata > Aves > Bucerotiformes > Upupidae > Upupa > Upupa epops. Next base: position 249,443 of record VZRI01004671.1, read on the forward strand.
CAGTACGGCTCAGTTTTCATTCAGCATTGCCATGTGGCTCCAATACCAGCTTCTCTCGATTTCTAAATATATGTGTCAATATTCATGGTGTTAAAGTCTTCCAGCTTAACAAGAGGATGGTGAAGGTTCATAAACCTTTCATTTTGATTTTAAGTTCCAATTCAGCTAGTTCCAGTTCTCATAAATGGTATTGCCCTGTCTTTATTCAGACACGTAAGAAACCAAACTTCCCTTCTCTGGTTAATAAATATGAGTTTTATATTGCTAGGTATCACAGTAGCTTCAAAGCACTTTGGTTTAGAAAAGTGCAGCTTCTATTCTGGTCCAGGAGTAAATAGGTAGGAGCCCAATGCCGGGAGTCTGAATTCTTTTTGGTTTTTGCCATTTTGGCTTGGAGTTGGAAAACTGATGTTACACCCTTTAGCTCAAAATGGTTAAGCTTAAAGGCTTATTCTAATATTACATATAAAGTTATATTATAAACACTATTTTATTTGAACCTTTTGGAGCCTGTATGTTGTCAGCATTGGTTTGCCTTCCAGATTACCTCTAAAATAAGAAAAAAGAAGACCCATTTCATAACAAGCTATATTTGTTTACCATCAGTTGCCGAGAAACTGTACAGCAGCTTAGAGATATGGAATACTTTTTCCTATGGGTTGGGACTCCAGACCTTTGTAGGAACTTATGAAACTGTGAATCCATATGTTTTGTAAGATTTCTGTCTTGGAAATAAACATTTTTTTAAAAATGTATTTAATAATAAAGGTAACATAGACTAATTTTCCAGACTAAAATTCTTTACAAGTTATTAATGTAATTATGCAACCAGAATTTATTTTCATATCTCTAACTTTCCTTCTCCATTCATACACCTCACTATCAGCTACAAGCTCTTACTGGCTCACTCACATTTTAAAATTACAAGAGAGAGACCAAGACATAACCCTTTCAATACTCTGATCAGCCATGCATTATTGATTAACTACAAATTAATTACTGATACTTATGCATATAATATGTCTGAGCAAAGTATTTTCTATAGGAATTTTGGAAATATAAGCCCAAATAAAGTATAAGCAGTTTATTGAACTCAGTGCAACTACTGACTCAACAAAATCCTTCACCACAAAAATGTGCAGATTAGAAGAGTAAAGATGTGAATAGAAATCACCAGTTGTCCTGGTATTTTCATAAACAATCAATTCTCTAACTCTGTAGAAATGAAGAGGGAGCATAGACAGTCAAGGACTTTTCTTTCTAGCAGTATAAACACATTTACATCCTAGTAAGTGCCAAAGTTAATCAAAGGAGCAGGCTTCATTACAAGTATTGTCTGTAGATTTAAATACCCTGCAGTGAAATAAAGAGTTGACTTTCACAACCTTTGCCACTGGAAAAAGTTATGTATCTGCAGATGCAATAGCTAAAAGTACTTAAATAACCGCATTTAAGGGCTTTCTGAACCTGTTCTGTGTTTTTTGATGAGAAAGTGACTAACATTTGTTCACAATAATCAGTTGAGCCTACTGATATAATTAAGAGATTAAAAAAATTAAAACCATCTCATCCTAAAATATTTGTTGTCATAAATTATATTAAAAAACCAAATCCAAATACATATCAATGCCTAAGCAATGTCTCCAGAGGTAAGGGAATTCTGTAAGCAGATGCAAGTTTAGCAAAAGAACTTTGAAATGGTCCCAAGCTCCCTTCAGGTCTTGAGGGCATTCATATCTCCTGTAATCAAAGTGCTCACTTATTTTGGCTTAGGTCACAGATGTTCTTATTCACTGAGTCTACTTACCCTTTAACCTACCATCATAGCATTGACACCAATAAAAATTGATAATGGTTTCACATTGAAAAGAGTTTGCATCCATAAAAGCATTTCTGTGCTGAACATTCCAAATTTTGCCTCTGGATGCTATTATGTTGTGTGATTAAGAACTACTACAAGTCAGTATTCATGATTTGGAACTGACTAACCTGCCCATGATATCTTGCTATTCCTTTTAAAAATAATGTTTCATTCCCTGTATTTGTCACTGCAGGATAGCAATCTCTGCCTTTTCAGCCTTTCAGTCTGCCATTTCAGCCTCTGTGCCTGACTCACACTGATGATCCTACACAGAAAGCATGGAAGTTCCCTTCTAGTGAGGAATTTTTTTTCAGATTGGGCATGCTTAGATTTCCTGCATAACAACAGATAGGCGAAGCATGTAGAATATCTCAGAAGAGGAAGTACCCCAAAGCAACACTTTTTCTTTGTGCCCAACACACATGTGCTCATCACAAATGCATGCACATGCTGCTGCTGTTCCCAGACTGCTATCTCTGCTGTGATGGATCTCTAGACAGGGTTAACATCACAAATGAAACAAGTGTAGTATTATCTGATTAAGAATCTGGGGCCCAAAGTTTAAAGCTTTTCACAAAAATTATAATCAAGACTAGAATTCCCAAAGTATAAGCCAGGGTTCTTTTTAAAAAAACCTAAGTTTTGAGCTTGCCCAGCATACCATATGTGTTCATGCGTGAGACAAAGTAGTCCAGAAATACTCCTCCTACTAATAGGCATTTGGAAATGGCTCTAACAGGTATAGCAATGGTCTGATGAAGTCATCTCTCAGCTGAGGCTCAGAATAAACTCAACTTTCCTGATGCACAATGCAGCTGTAAATAGATTAGTATTTCTCCTTTCTGGAAGCCTTTTGAACCCGAAAATTACTGTACCATTTGTTTAATAGTAACAGACAACAGCTAAGGAACACACATCATTCAAGAAATACATTGTGTATTGATACTTTCAAGCACATCAACCATCTCTAGAAACTTAAGAGCACAAAAACAACTGGCACATAGTCAAACACAAGATAGTAGCATCCTCAGTTACCCAAACTATATTAGACTAAAGAGATCTATTTTTACTCCTTCTGTAATAGCTATCATCTTGACATTTAAAGACTATATATAAAATACAGTCTGTAGACTTCTTCACCTATGGGCTGTTCAATGCTTTTCCCACAAAATGTGTTTTAAGGTTTAACTTCTGAAAGGAACAGAGGAGAGAAGCCAAACCCACAAGCTGGATTTTCATTTTGTTCTATTTATTTTCAGTATAAAAAAAACTAATGGCAGAAATAAAATGTGCCAAGCCCAGTTCCTCTGAAGTTCTTAGAGGAATCTGATACAAATTCTCACAAATCACAAATAAAGGGATCTATGGGCTGAGCAGCTTAATACCACATCTGTCCTTAGTTGCTAAACCATCCTCATGAGGCTGTAGATCTTCAAGGATTCTGAAGCTGCTCTGAATTGACACAGAAGTGACACAAACCCACTCTCCTTTCCAGCTATGTCAGCGATTTCTCTGTTGCAGACTTACACTTATTGGGATTCCCTGAAGAATTCCAGGCACACAAACACATCATGTTATAAAGGAGAGACATTGTTGTCCCCATCAGACACATCGTCTGAGTCTTAATTTAAGACTCCAGGCAGATTGTCCCCATTGCTTTCTGGAGTGACACTGGAGGAATTCACTTAAGAACACAGCTGGAATTAACATCTCACACTTGCAAATAAGACCAGCAGAAAAATTGAAATAATCAGAGAAAATTAAGCATTTAGCCTAATTTTTATTTGTCAGTGAAAACCATTGTTGTGACACTAAATAAGAATATTCTCAAACCACAATACAAAGCCAAACAAAGCAATACTGTTGATACTTCCCCTCTGGACACTGAAGATGTGAAGACCATCCTTGAAATACATGTTACTCAGTGTACTCAGAATAAAGAGTAGAGAACTTCCACAGAATGTTCCCAGCTCATTTCTCCTCAGCAGTGCACTGTGCTTGATCTACAAATACTGCTGAATGTTCTAGCAAAAGACAACAGCTGTAAACCAGCTTTGAAGAAAAAATAATCCATATAAGGAAAATATTCTTCCTAATTTTATATTGAATCTTATATTAGATGTATTGGCAGGCCTTTGTCATACTACTAGTTATTTATCATAAACCACATCCATGTCCTATGGCCTCTCCCTAACTTCCTATAATTTTCCTTTAAAGTAGTATGAGACATCATCTCTGCTTCTGTATTGACCACCAAGAATGTCAAAGTATTCATTTTCCTTGATAAACTAGCTGCAGCAATGGAAATGAAACCTGACCAGTGTATTTTGTTTACCAGGTATAAAGTCCTTCATTAACTCAACATGGCTGAAGTATTTGCCATGAACTCTAAAGCAGGTGAGAGGTTGATTCCTAGAAGTGCAACGGAAGAGAAACAGATAAAACTAGAGTTGCTGATGCAAATGAAAATGTTACAGCAGCACAGCTGAGGAAGATACTGTAGATGTTTACATTTTTCCAATATGCTTACATTGTTTATCCCACATTTTCCACACCAAGCTCAACTAGTTTTGCTCAAGTCCTGGAATGCAGAGAATTGTGTATGGCACATAATAGTTATTCATGGCATTGTCAAGAACATCTTTGCAGCTGCTGTCAAAGTCAGTCATTGACTGTTTCTTCAGCTGCATGACAAATATCATACACAGTCATTGTTTCTACTTTGTCACCTACTCAGTATTTTTCTTTTCAGGTTAAATTAGCTCATAAATACTGTGCATTTCATGCCAGAAAAATCTTACTACACCCATTCAGTTAGCACCTACCCATTCTTGAACATTTAGATACTTCAATAACCAGTTGTGAAACAAAGGAAAAGCCAAATGTTCCCATTTACCTTAGACTCTGGAAACTCTAATCGCAATTCTAAAGTATGGTACATTCAGAAATAACTGTCTGCTAAGGTAAATTTAATCTTTACTCACTATCAACTGTAGAAAGCTGCATAGGAATGCAGAAAACACAAGGATAATAACGGACTTGATAAAACCTTGAAGTTTAACATCAATCTGCATTTCCATGAGACAAGATTGGTGACAAGAAGTAATGTTAGTGTAAGCAAGAACAAGGCACAACAGGCATCCTGTCTAAACACTTCAGCTTCTCACCCAAAAGTGTATCATCTTATATGCTGCCTCTACCCATGGCAGGTATCCATGGCACGGGTAGTTACTCTCTTGCACTTTACACCGTGAGATTTACATACAGTTTGTACCTTGAATGGCAAAGAAACCGCAGCTCACAGACATTAGACTTTGTGTCCAGGAATCACTGAAAAATAAGACTCCCCTAGGAGGTCTGTGCCCTCCCTCTAGACAGGTTTAATTTATGAGGTATGTTTCTCTTAAACCCATTCTAAAACATTTTCAGTGAAGACTCCACATCCCTCTCAAAAAAATCTGCTGTGCTATCTCAGAGTCAGAATGCTTTTTCCAAAGGACTAATTTGAATTTGCCCGAGCAAGTTTCTTCTATCTAGCAGAGACAAAAAATAATTCCTGTAAAAGGCAAATAAAAATCAAAGGCTGTTCTCATGGCCCATCAGTCTTCTTTGTTCTACAGAAAGAAATACAATACATCTCTTCCAATTTTTCATATATGTCATGATGTTGTGACCCAGTTAATCTCCCTTGCACTCTAACTACTTTCTGTCATTCTAGGAGTTCAGTGCCCCAAAAGCTGACATAATACGCCATTTCAGGCCTTAAACAGGCTGAGATGGTTGTTTAAGACAATGCCATACAACATGGTGTCAGACAGTCAAGATACCAATGACCTGTCATTTTTTCCACCTTACTTGTGGCCAGTAACCCTGTTTGAAGAGGAAAGTGATTTGACAGGCTTTATTACTGACAAATTCCTTTCCATCAAGTCAATAAATTCTACAAATTCATACTGGCTGCTACTTATATCCTTCTCATCTTTTGAAGCTTCAAAATTTCTTATGAATTATGGAAAAAAAAAATCTTTGGAAAAATATGCATGTGGCTAGCCAGAATTCCTTTGCTCTTCTTTTCCCTTCCTGAAAGAACTGGTATTACACTTAAAAATTTTTCTTGTTGGACCTGTGTCTTCCAAGCAATCACTAGCAAATTTGAGGAGACCATGATGAACTTAATTCTGAGATAATTAAGAAGTGTGTCAAAATATTAAAAACATTTGTTCTTCCCTTCCTTTATTGTAGGCATAGGTTTTGCCTTTTTTTGCTGGTGTTAATTACGTGAGCCAGCTGCTACACTTGATGCCTTTAGCATAGTCTGATTCAATAAAAGGTACAAAATATTTCAGCTGTCACAGCACCACACATCCTTTTCTCTTGAGCTTACTTCCCAATTGTCTAAATTCAAAAGAGCTTATCTTCCTGAAAACTACTGCTTTACTCCTGCTGCTTTACCTTTTTCTCTTCCCATGCATTTTGAGTTCTGTACACCACAATCACATCACCCAAGTGATGTTGCCCTTGATGTTCTGCAATGGAATAGCGTGTATTTTATGTATGTTCCTTAGATCTAAGATTCTTACCATACACACAGAGGAAATTATTGATCATTTGCTCAGGTCATTTTAATGTCCTTCAAAATCAGAAACAAACAGTACTCAACTAAGTAAAACAGAAACTTATAAACCCTCAAAATTAACTGCCTGATAATGAAGTCTGTTCTTTGTCTCCCTGAGGCACTAAATCTTTTTGGATTAACAGTCTCAAGGCACAGTCGCATTGTGCACCCCCAATCACAGTGTACAGCACTTATGAATGCAGCCTGCAAATGTGAACAGAAAACAGGAAATAATGTGGAATAGACCTTCAACCAGCAAAATGAAAAAGATACCATGACTCTAGCCCTGAGTGAGAGGTCTAGTTCACTCATAGGGCTGAAAAGACAAGAATAATTTCTCTAACAAAGGCAAAACCAAAAACAAGCTTCATTCTGAATTGAAAGGCTAAACAGGACTCTGCAGCTAAACTAAACCCAGATTAAGATCAGCCTGATCTCCACTGATCTTTAACATGGTACCCTACATATTCTTTATTCAGTTCAGTAGTGCAGTCCTTCCTTGGAGCATAGCACAGATGTCATCCAAACTGAGAGGAAGCCTGGGACCTGTTCAGCAAGTCCAAAAGATCCTAAGGTTTACCTTCTGCCAAGGAAAAAACAGTAAATTATTGGCTAAAGAAGACTCCTAAAATCACAAAGCAGCCTCTAGAATAAAAACATCAACTCTTTGGGAAGACTGATTTATCTTTTAACTGGAATAAACGGAAAATGCTGATCGGTATGTTCCACAGCACACCTTTAGCAACAGTTTGATAGCTAAAGCACAGAGTACATGTCCTTAAAAGAGTTCTGCTTCATTATAAAAAATATCCCCCAACTGATCTTCCAGATTTAATATTTTGTTATAGACAGTGTTTGGATAGCACACATCTGATTCCTTTTCACCAACCATATGTTTTGGGCTTCATTTTAGACAGCAGAGTATATGACATCCTTCCTAGCTTTTATGCTACTTCTCTTGTCTGAACAATCTGTATCTTTTATATTAATATTCCAGGAGATAAATTTTCCCACCAAGCTTCTGTTAAACCAATTTACCTGTAATGTGCATCAATTATTAAGATTTTTTGGGTTTATTTATATTTTTCCATTGGTATGATTGTTGAAGATGCTTGTGACTACCTTCTGTGTTGTTTGTTGTCCTTGTGACATTGTTATGAAGAAACATACCTCAGACTTTTACTTTTTTTACTCTTGTTTTCGGTGGTGGTGTTAATTTTGCTGTATGGAGTTTTTCCTCTCTCACCCTTAACTCTTAGAATAAGGTTTTCTGGGTTAGTAAATGTTTTTTCAAAGGTGTTTTTACTGCAGGCTCAATATTTAGGCAGCAACTTAGAGAATATCACTTAATAGTTCAGGTAAACTAATATGCTTCAGTATCACAGGCAAATCCACACATCCGTTTTCAGGCTGCAGTTGGACTGCCAAATTAGGTTTCACAGGAGTACTACCTGAGTTTATGATCTCCTTCTCTCCACCTCCATTCTGCAGATCTTTTGACTGCCAAGCTTCTGCCTACAGATAGGAGAGGAGGATACAATACAGAACGTTGAAGCAGAAAAGCTGTAGGCCCAGATTTCGATGAAGTAGTCAGTCTGGACAGTTAGGATGCTGTCCTGAAGATGATGAGACTTATTCGCCACCAACTTTTTTTGCCTTTTGGGAAAATAGTTGCCTGTCCATGAACCTCACGATTGTGTATGGTTTTGGCTTTTTCCTCTATTGCTTAGACACATGATCTTACTGTGCCCAGAACAGGTTTGGTCTCAGTAAACAGGTGGCTAGCATGGGGTCAGCCTACAAAATGTGACAGACCTGACATTCCTTCCTTTGCCACTGGACATTATAAGCTACGTTGAAAATCTAGCTCACATTATCTATTTGTCTGTTTTCTTCAGTGGACCTGGTTGTATGCATCTTGCTTTATGATAACAGAGGCTTGCTGCCTGACCTGACTTGCACCTCTTGTCCCTGCTTCATAAGGGATTTTACTGCAATCCAAACCAAATGCCCTTTCCTACCCAGCCTTCCTTGGAAGAGAATGCAGATTACACTCTCTACAAATCTAATGCAGGTCTGCTGCCAAGGCATACAGGATCAGGTCCCCATCTGAATGGCATTCAGTTTCCTAATTGCTTACAAAACCCAGGATGTTAGATATATAAAGCATTACATTACTTGCTGCACTTCACCAAAACATAGTAGAAAACATGTAATTTCAGGGTGGAAGGGAAAAGGGGGAGGAAGAGCAAGACAGAGGCGGCTTTAAACCATATATGTGTCTTTGGGGGACACTTCAAGAGCCCAAGCAACTAAGTTATGGTGCACCCTGAGGTGTTAATGGGCTGCCCCAAAGCCAATGGTAACTGAAAATTCACATAATTAGGCAACGGAAACACTCCCTCCAGTCTTCTCACTGGCATAGTCCCATTCCAGTGAGAAGCTTTTGCCTCAGTTACTGAGCAGAAGGAATGTTACCCTATCTGTTAAACTGCTCCTTAGAGCTCTGTAGATGGGCAACAGGAACCACAGCCCAGGTAAGAGCATGCTGCTTTTCCCCACAGAAGGCTGGCACTGTGTCAAAGATGCAACAATCTTTTTTATGATATGACCTTAATATGGTCACCTGGCCATCACCTGGCAACAGTACTGCCTGGGTGGCTATGCACTTACCACCTGAGTAGCATTCTTGACATGTGGCAGCCATGCTCACAGTCACCAAATGGGAGGCAATTTTCTTGCTATACGAAAACTGGAGGTGACTATCGAGCTGCCAGAGACAGGGCAGAACACTATAGGGGAAAGGGCAGGTCCTCGATCACTTTCTCTTTGAAGTTTTATTATAGCAGAACTTCCTTCTAAACATTTGACTGGCTGCACTTCAGCAGGTCTCTGTCAGACTCCCTCTGATGACCATTAATTTGGCTTGAGAAAAACCTCTATACTCCAGAACACACTAGGATCTGCTAAATAACCCAAGAGTTGCCTCTGCTAAGTGTTGTACATACCAGGAAAGGAAGTCTTTTGTTACAGGTTTTACAGCTATTATTTGCACTGGGTTTTGTTTTGTTTTCAAAGAAAGGAAAATAAAATTAACAAGTAGGTTTCAGATTTTTACAAGCTAAATTGATAGGTTTTGTGCAGTGATTCTCACGTTTTTACATTATTGCACCTTTTTTAATTGCCCTTTTAGTCCACAGTGGTAAAAAAATCTGGTGAATACATATGGAACCCTTAGCTTGCCTTTGCAAGTATTTAAAGCATTTTGGAATCCATCAAGCAGGAGAGAGTAGCATATTGCAAGTACTACACACACGTTAAAAGTAAACTTGCCAAAGTTAAAAAGAAGAAACAATTTTTTTACATTCTACATCGCCTGTATTTTTTTCTTTCAGAATATGAAATGTTTCTAATCATGCTTTGTTTTAAACACTCATTACAAGACAAGGATATACCCATGTTAGTAAAAAACCTTAGCAGGTTATGGTCTTCTCCAATGATTACCTAATACATTTGTCTCATCTGCTTTCCTTGCTGTGTGAAAACACACTGAGGAAATGTGTGAACGCAGTGAATTGTTCCCAACTCTTTTATTCACCTTTCAGCATGCTAGTTCCTTCCCTTGGCATTGATATCATTATGCATTTGTCAAAGATAGACTGTCACTTTAGAGATTCTATTATGTGCAAGGTTTGGCAGCATGCTTTACCTTTGGGATTTGCTTATATCCTGTGCATGTTATTGTACTGCTTTGGCATTCAGTAAATTCAGTACACCCATTTCTTTGATGTTCATTCCAGGGCCTAAATGTGGAAACAATGACTGAAATTTTGGATCAAAGCATCCCAGAGATGGCAGGCAACATAATTTTGTGATAATTTACATGAAAAGAAAGAAAACTCATAGCTAGAATCTGGGACTGTAACTGTTCTACAATTTCTGTTCTCTAACATATAAGACAACAAAAAGAAAAAGCTAAAGAAAATAACAAGAAAAAGCGGAATAAAGAACACAGAAATCCAGTAATGCATACTAGCGTGTAATTTTTCATTATTATTATTAAAATAAAACTCTTTTTTTTTTAAATATCAAATGCATATTTTTTCATAAAAGCATATGATTTCAAAGGTTACAGCCTGAACTGAACAAGGGTGGACAGCATCTGACTCGTATTTGTTCCAAACTGAGGAACTTCCAGAATTTGCTGTTTTCTATTGTTTCCTAAAATACAGTAGCTGGTAAAAATACAGTAGCTAATCAAGTTAAATGCAATATTTCATCTGTGATTTAAAAAGAAAGAATTAAAAGCTTTTAAAAACCAAACTACTTTCAAAACCAGAAGAAATTAAAATGGTGAGGTCTAGCTGGTTTTGTATTAGGCCCCACTGACAACGATTCAATCTAAAGCCAACATCTTCACCACTCATGCAGGAAGATAAAGGTCTGTAGAGGACCTAAAATATTTGGATTTTCTGATATTTCATTTTACATTAAAATAAAATAAATGAAACAACCCCAAATCTACTCTAAAACATGATTTGCTTTTTTTTTAGCAAGAGAACACACAAGTGCAGCTACTAAGAGGTATTGCAATATTACAGCTGCTTTGATAATATAGGTTTTGACATCTCCTGTCTCTCATTAAGGTGTAACATTGGTAGCTCATACCCACAGGTATGTGCAACTGCCCCAAACTTCATTTTCAAATTGTGGTCCTTAAGAAGCAATTATTTTGCTGCCAGCTATATGCAACAGTGCCATCCAGTGGCACCTCAGCTACTCACATTTGCTAATCCCTAGGAATCCAAAAATCTTGCTATTTTAAAAAATAAGCACTTTTTTTTTTTCCGCCCTGAAAGGCAGCAAGCTGCGTTCAGATTAAATGTTAACTACAGAGCATCAGAGTGATACATCCTGAATTTCCATTAAATCCTTTCATTCTATCCATAAGCAGATCTTAACCATACAAACCAGTGTTCTCCTGTTTGGTTGGGGGCTGTTCCTAGGCTGGAGGAGAGCACTGAGATCCAGGCTCAGAGGCTGTTGAAGAACAGAGAATTGCACAAGTATGCACTATATATAGGACACAGAATAAAGTGCTGCTACAGGAGTGTATTCACAAAGATCATTAAATACCCCCCTTTGCTTTAAAAAAGGCACATGAAGATGCACCACAGAACTTCTGCACTTGGTAATTCTCAGCCTTGCACGATTTCCTTGTTTTGTCACAGGCCTTTAACTATTTAAGACCCATGTGATAACTGCTGGCACACGTGCTTATTATCTTAATCGCTTCACATATGCACAGACTAAACCACTGAAAGTGGAAATTACTTGCCCAAGATCACATAGCACTTATCCAGCCAAGAACAGATCATGCAGGACTGAGCTTTAGTTTCTAACACATGTCAATGATAAGGCAAAGTGCTGTCTTTTTTATTCAGAGTGAGGAAAAACTGCTGCTATTTCAAATATAAGATATATTCTAGAGTATGATCCAGGAAAAACCCACAAAATCGCTGAAGTTTCAAGGCTGAGAGAGGATCTGCACAGAGAAACAATCACATTAAACTCCTGCCTTAAACATCTATCAAGGAAATGAAACCAATCCATATATTCTGAGACCAGATGCTCTGCAGGACTTGAGCCAACCTTCAGCACAGGAAGCTTGCCTGTTTAGGCTCTAGCCCAGCAAACTGTGCTGCAGGAATGCTGCTTTAGCACTGAGAGCAACACTTTGGAAGTATGTAGGCATAGTTCCTTGCTTAAAGTAATAACCACAGCCAACCATTCTGGAAAGGAGCCTAATGAGAAATGAATATTTTAGTACACTCTCTAGCAAGAACACCATATTGCAAGGACCAGAAGCCAGTAACACACTCTTTGGCACATGAGCCCTCCACACATGCCATATAGCCTCTCTTTTCCCTCCAGCATCAGGAAGAGCCATCTCAGCATCCGTGGAAGGACGTGTTTGTACCCTCCACTTTCCTGACTTCAACTTCCACTCTCTGTCCTCAAGATCCGGTGCTTTTGTGCCATCCCTGGAGCCGGGTACAGCTGGGCTGGCCTCCCCAGGTCTTCTGGGTACCCGCAGGTCTCAGCCACGCCTCTGGCCAGCACTACCAGGACCTGCCACCTTGAGGAGCAAGAGACCGGCATTGTCTTCCTGCCTCCCGGCAAAGCCCAGGCATGGTTTGGTGACTTTCTATAGGATTTCCAGTACAGCACAGAGGGCTGCCATGGTGGTCTGTGTGTGTTTATTTAATAACCTTCAGATAACCGTGTACTTTATTCTACTGCCTAATATAACATTGCATTAAACTTCTGAAGGATACTTCATACTTACAGGCAATGGCCTGATGGGATCATGCACCATAAACCTGTCTGACCAAATCCAGACTTGAGAACACAGCAGGAAATTTTGGTTTAGATGGTCAGATGGTCATTTTTTGTATCTTGGAAAATATCTGAGTGTCCAAAGGAAAACCATAAATTCTATACAATGGTTACAGTATTTCTGATTTACTGACAGCTGGCGGTTTGAATTTTCACAAAAATATTTAGCTATAGGACAGTGTATTAGGTGTATTCTTAAAGGTAAATAACTGCAGCCAATAAAAGTTCAACCTATAAAGGGTCCCATCTTCTAGGAGTTTTCTGCACTGAGAATTACTACCAGCATAATCATGGCTCCCTGCACACTAATATTTCCTCTGATACAGTATGATCAATGTTGTGGAAAAACATTTATTATATTTCTTCTAGCTACTTAAAGGCATTACTGAATTATGAGCATCGCAAAATGAATTCACTGTGCATTTTTTCTTTATGTGACGTTTTTACAATCTTCATTTTCTGCTTTGCAGCCACTGAGCTATAGTGATCACACTATGCACCCTCTTACAACTGACACAGGGGCCAGGAACTCCTTTCTGCTTTATTGCATTTGAAATGCACTTCATATGACAACATTCATTTTCATTCTGTGTTGGACCCTTATTTAAAGGGAGAAGCCATCTTTTACTGGGACTATACTTAAAGGGAGAAGTTATGAAAGAAATTAAAATGAGCGAAGAGAGTTTAAAGAGCTCTTTCAAATATGCCCAGTTAACAAAGGTGACAAAATTTTTACTCAAAAGGGAGAAAAATGGACCAGCAGGTATCAAAGCACTGAGCCAAGAAAGCTAACTGGATCCTGACCTGCACAAAAAACCAGTGTGGTCAGCAGGACTACAGAGGTGATCAACCCCCTGTACTCAGCACTAGTGAGGCCCTGAATGTTGTGTTCAGTTTTGGGCACCTCGGTATAAGGAAGCCCCTGAGGTGATGGAGCATGTCTTGCCCTTAACAAATTCATATCATCTGTTGATTCCTGTTCCTTGTTGTGGGCAGATCATGGTACTTCTGTCTGTCTTCCTGTGGGCGCTGACCATGGACTCTCACTTGTCATGAACTTTGATTGAAAGTTTCTTCTCATATTTTTCTCTCCTCTTGCCTGAATGACAGCCCAGTTCTGAGAGAGAGCAACTCCTTTGGTAACCTTTGACATTTGCTAATGATTGTTGTCTGCACAGTGCAGTTGATGATGCTGAACTGTATTTGAAGGTCTGAACAACGCACCAATAAGCCTTTCATTTTGTGAAACGTTTGCTTCAATTTTCAGCAGCTGTTTTATTAAATATAGATTTGTGCATATTTTTATGGGTATTTTTTTGTCTGTTTGCATTATTCCAAGACTCAGTTTTTAAAAACTTAAGACAAATTAGCCATCTCTAAATGGCATTAGAAACAGTTTGTTTCACAAATGCAGCCAAAATACTAGAGCCCACAACAGATGGATAGCAGAGGCAGTAATAACACTAGTTAAGGTCTAGCATACAGGAAGCCTGAAATCAGAAACAGACATGACATTTCTTCAGGTATGCAGAGATACTGCAAGCATTATTCTAAAGACCTTCCTTGTCAGTCACGACAATGACGCCTCTGGTATGGATGAGAGTGACAAGAGAAACCTGCAGGTATCCTGAGGGTCTGTAAACTGTACAGGAGCTGTGTATTTAAGCATGAAGTGATTAGCATCACATTTTACATACAGGACACGGCCTCTTCAACTAATATAGGGTTTTTTCTCTCCAAAATAAGTTATTTTGGTGGCATAGAAAAGCTACAAGACTGGTGTCAGACAGACTTTAAAGCCTAAATAAGCCATAATCTCATTTGGGTATAGTCTTTACAGCAATATCTATGATTGACTGCCATATATATGAATGGTAAGATAAACCTCATCAATAGCTTCATTGGCATTAACACAATTACTCCTATTTTTATTATAGTTAGTAGAATTACACAGAAAGCACTGGCTGAGGACTTATTTTCCCTAGAGCTACCCCAGGATACATCACTTTCTACCACATCAAATCTAGTTTTTGAAATTAGATACTTAGCTACAGAATCACCCCAGTAAATAATTATAAAATGTTATGAGACACTGATTATTAACCTCTATCCCCTGAAGAGAGATAAATACACTGTTTGCAAGACCTCTGCTTTTGAAGTGGAAAGAGTGTTTTGTTTATAACTAAAGAATTATAAAATGTTCTGATAGTTAAAAACCAGACAGACCTCTCTGGTCAAATTAAAGCTAAACAACCCTCAACATAAAACAAGAGAATATATCCACAGAACATAAAGAACCATGTATCAGATCCCTCACACCCAAGCTTCTCATTTGTAGATGCACATTTGTGTGTGTACTGTTTGGAGACACAGCTTTTGGGTTTGCCAGGTGCAAATATCTCTATTTAAACATCTGATTGCTGTGCCTCATCTTTTTCTGCCTCTTTTTGTTGAGAGTTTTTGTTTATTTATTAGTTCGTTACTCTTGGTCTACCTTCAATACAAAAAGTGCATGATTTCTACTAGTCTCTGATAAAGGAGTACGTCACCTACATGTTCCAAGTCCAGGAAATCAAAATAAACATAAATCTCAGACTTGGGGCTGCCTAATATTAAATTTTCATCAACCCTACAGAGTCATGAATTAATTCAGTTACTAGCAGAAACAGAAACCGAGAAATTGAAACATCATGACTGTACATTAATTATACTGAAGCAATAGAATGGAGCATTTTGGACCACTGTGCTCAGTACTGGACAACAACATAACAAAACAATGGGACATTGTTTCCTTCCCAGAAAAACTGCAATGCAATACAAGCAAAGAAAACACAAAGCACTTAGTTATGAAAACCAAGGAAGTAATTATCATGGCACAGCATATAAAAGCACAAACTGGGATTTCATTTTCACAAATTTTATTTTCAAACCAAATATGAAGCTTTTCCACCAAAACATCTTAGAGAATACCTGTTAGTTTAATGGCTTTTAATTTCATTTTCTCTCATTCATTAAATCCAGTTGATTCGGGATTTAGTAACCCCAAATATTGTAATATATACAATATATATGCAATTACACATACTAGCTTTTATATGTTTATAAGCATATACACAGATACACAGATCAGTAGGGGTTGGAAGGGACTACTAAAGGTTATAAAGTCCACCCCCGCTGCTCAAGCAGGACCATAGAACCTAGGGCAGGTCATAAAGGAACGCATTCAGAAGGATCTTGAAAGTCTCCAGAGAAGATTTCACAACCTGCATGGGTAGCCCATTACAGTGCTCTGTAACACTTATAGTAAAGAAGTCTTTTTCTCATGTGGGGTGGAATTTCCTGTGCTCTAACTTACACATTACCCTTTGTCCTATCATAGGGTGCAAGTGAAAAGAGATTGTCTTTTTCTTCTTGACACCCAACCCTTATATATTTTACACACAGTAATTAAATCCCCTTGTAGGCTTCTCCTCTCCAGACTAAAAAGCCCCAGGTCTCTCAGTCCTTCCTCATCAGATAGGTGCTCCAAACCCTTAATCATCTTCGTAGCGCTTCGCTGGACTCTCTCAAGCAGATCCCTGTCTTTCTTAAATTAAGAAGTCCAGAACTGGACACAATACTCCAGATGTGGTCTCACTAAGGCAGAGTAGAGGGGCAGAAGAACATCCCCTAATCTGCTGGACACCTTCTTCTTAATATATCCAAGGACTCCACTAGCTTTCTTGGCCCCAAGAGCACATTGTTGTTCCATTGATAACTTATTGTCCACTAGAACTCCAAGGTCCCTCCCTATGGAGGTGGTCTCCAGCAGATTGCCTCCCAGCCTGTATCAGTGCTTCTCATTACTCCTTTCCAGGTGAAGGACTTTCAGATTACTATTGTTGAATCTCATTAGATCCTCTTTACCTAACTCACCAGTCTGTCCAAATCTTCCTGAATGGCCACACAGCCATCAGGTGTATTGGCCAAACCTCCCGGTTTAGTATCAATAGCAAATTTGCTGAGGAGACCCTTCGTCCCATCATCAGCGTCATTAATAAAGATATTGGACAAGACTGGACACAGCACTGATCCCTTGGGGACACCACTGGTTACAGGTCTCCAACTAGACTCGGCACCACTGACCACCACTCTCTGGACTCTATTATATAGCCAGTTCTTAATCCATCTCACACAGACTGTTCTTCTATCCCACACTTCCTAAGTTCACAAGGATGTTACAGGGGGACTGTGTCCAAGGCCTTACTTAGGTCAAGGTAGAATACATTCAACTCTTCTCCCAGCATCCAGCCATCCAGTCACAATGTCATAGAAGGCTATCAGATTAGTCAAGCATGGTTTCCCCTTGGTAAATCCATGCTGACTAGCCTTGATTTCCTTCTTATCATCTATATTCTTAGACATGGTCTCCATAATGGGCCACTTCATCATTTTTCCAGGGATAGAGGTGAGACTGACTGGTCTGTGGTTGTCTGGATCTTCCTTCTTAACCTTTTTGAAGATTGGTGTAACACTGGCTTTTCTCCCATCCTCAGGCACCTCTCCTGTTTGCCATGATTTCCCAAAAATACTGGAGAGTGGTAGAGCAAAATCAGCCAGTTCTCTCAACACTCTTGGGTGCATCTCATCAGGGCCCATAGACTTATGCATATTCAATTTGTGTAACTGATCACTAACCCAGTCCTTGTGTATTGGAGTGTCTTCCCTCTTACAGTCTCTCTCTTCTACCTCCAGGGTCTGCAGTTCACAACAGCTGGTCTTAGGAGTAAAAGCTGAAGCAAAGTCGTTATTTAGCAATTGTGCTTTCTCTTCATCCTTAGTTATCAGGGCTGCCTCCTCACTCAGCAGTGGGCTCACACTTCCCTTATTCTCCCTTTTACCGCTAATATATTTGTAGAAGCCTGTGCTGTTCTCTTTAACTTCCCTAGCCAGTTTTATCTCAAAGGGCTTTGGCCTTTCTTATAGCTTTTCTGCATATACTAGCAGCTTCCCTATAATTCTCTCATGTGACAAATCCCTTCTTCCATGAATTGTAGATTTCTTTCTTACAAGAAATTTCCTTTAGGAGCTCCTTACTCATCCATATAGGTCTCCTAGTGCATCTACCTGATTTTGTACACAATAGAATACACTTTTTTGGGGTTTGGAGGTTAACAATTGACCAATTTTCTTGAACTTTCCAGAGTTTTAGTCCATGGGATTCTTGCAAGTAGGTTTTTGGAGTGGAAAATTAGTTCTGCACATGTTGGCATGCACATATATAGAGGAAGGCTTTGTTTTCTTTTTTCTTAGCACTCGTAGACACACGTTTTAAACTTAAAAAGTCATATATTACTGTGGTGCATTCCATTTTAGCAAGTCTTTCTAGGAAGTGTCTGGGAATTAATTCAGCTTGAACTACTGCCTGAAACAGCTCCATCTCAGATATAACTGTTAGACTGTGTTAGACCAGGTGTTAGACCGCACCTGGAGTATTGTGTTCAGTCCTGGGCCCCTCAGTTTAGGAAGGATGTTAAGGTACTGGAACGAGTCCAGAGAAGAGCAACTAGAATGGTAAAGGGCCTGGAAGGTAAGCCCTACGAGGAGAGGTTGATGGAGTTGGGTCTGTTTAGCCTGGAAAAGAGGAGGCTCAAGGGTGACCTTATTGCTGTGTATAACTACCTAAAAGGTGGTTATGGTCAGGTGGGGGTTGGTCTTTTCTCCCTGGACACTGGAGACAGGACAAGGGCTCACAGTCTTAAGCTCCATCCTTCCTTGACATTAGGAAAAGTTTTTTTTTCTGAAAAAGTGATCCAGTTTTGGAATGGGCTGCCCACGGAGGTGGTTGGGTCACCGTCTCTGGAGGTTTTTAAGGTTAGCCAGGATGAAGTGCTGAGTGGCATGATCTAGATGTCAGATATTTAGGTTTACTTGGTTGGTTTTAGGCTGGACTGGATGATCTTTAAGGTCTTTTCCAGCCTCATCATTACTGTGATACTGTGATACTGTGAAAACTGATTGCTCAGCTATGCAGTACATCAGCTTTTGGGGTAGAGTTCATGTGCCTGTTGTGTTGTGGCTATACTCCTGATCACACCTCTAACTCTCAAAGAGAATTCCCATAACAAAGAGTAAGTTAATAAATGAATTTTTAGCACCAACCAAGCACTTCTTATCCTGCAAAGACTTAAGTCATGTACTTCATTATACTTATGGTAGAATGCCTTAAGTGGGAAGGGACCTCAGGGTCATCTACGTCCAACCTCCCTGCCATAGGCAAGGACAACTCTCACTAGGCTAGGTTGCCCAGAGTACACAAGAATCTTGACATAGGCAGGCAGTGCACAAATGCAGCCCAGAAGGCCAACTGTACCCTGGGCTCTATCAATAGAATTGTCACCAGCAAGTCAAGGGAGGTGATTTTCCCTCTGTACTCTGCTTCTGTGAGGCCTCACCCAGACTACTGTGTCCAGTTCTAGAGTTGCCAATATAAGAAGGACATGGAACTATTGGAGAGAGTCCAGATGAGGGCCACAGGGATGATCAGAGGGCTGGAGCACCTCTCCTGTGAGGAAGGCTGAGGGAATTTGGGCTGGTCAGCAGTACTAAGACTCCGGAGAGATCTTATAGCAGCCTTCCAGTACTTGAAGGAGGCCTACAGGAAAGCTGGAGAGGGACTTTTTAGGAGTGCTAGACCAAATGGGAACACTTTTAAGCTAAAAGAGATTAGATTTAGATTGGCTTTTAGGAAGAAAGCCCTCACTATGAGAATTGTGAGGCACTGGAATGAGTTGTCTAGAGACATGGATGCTCCATCCCTAGAAGTGATGAAGGCCAGGTTGGATGGGGCTCTTGGCAATCTGGTCTAATGACAGGTGTCCCTTCCTAGGACACCTAGATGATCTTTGATATCATTTCCAACCTAAGCTATTCTATAATTCTCTAGTTTTAACATTGTTCCCCATTTTTGTTTCTTTTGCATGTTAAGGCATTGTCCAAAGCCAGCCCTTTACGCAGCATCAGGCATGTTAGCAAAGAAAGCGACTTTTATGCAAGCTCCCCTTCAAATCTGAAAGATAAAACATTTTTGTAGTTATTAATGGTCCATTCTTGTGACTATTCATGGTTGAAGGGTATTTGCTGAACTCATACATTTAATAACAAATAATTAATGAGATGTTGGAAATTAACTACAATTAACAATGCCTGGGAACAACAGCAGAAGGTGTCTGATCCTCTGTAGGTAAAGTTGAGAGAATTTCTCATGCAAATGTTTACACCTACAAGGATTGAGAGATGGAGGGGGATTTCTGATGTGATCCTACTTTTGCAGTACCTTGTTGAAAGTCCTTGAAGTGACTTGAAGTCGAGTTGAAAAGAGAACAGGAAGGCCCAGTGTTTCTGTTATAAAAGTACACTAATTCTAGCTTCCACAGGGACACTGAATCAATAGGTGGAATCATAATTAACAACTGTATTGCTCAGACTGCAGTAACTGTTTTTTGTAGTAAACACAGCATTCTGGTCTTTTATATGCAACTATTCCTGGAGACATCATGATGGCACAACGTTCGCGTGTGTTCAGAGAGAATAGATATATTCATGGAAGGTGTGGAGCCACAGGTCAGCCAATACAGTAAGTATATTCTGAAAATACTCTACATGTTTGATTTGTCCTTTCAGCCTTTCCCAGACATAAACAAAATACTGGGCAAAGCAGACCCTTGATATAATGTAGTACAGACAGTTCTTTTTCTCTTATGTTACATGCAAATTAACCATACTGAAGAAAAGGAAAAGTAGTTATAAAACTGTGCAAGATACTCGATCATAAGGTTATGTAGGAAGAAGGGCAGGACTATTCCTCTCTAAGTGATACATTTTCCATGTTCCACAGAAATGAGAAGCTGATGAAATTCAATCATGCTTTTCCCTAGCTGTCCATGCTCCCTCCACTCAGTGCAGCACACAGAAGCAATGGGAACGTTAACATAAGCAGTCAAGTCTGTCTACTGCAATTGACCTGAAGAACACACTGTCTCAGGTTGAACAAGAATCTGAGGAAACAACTAGAGTCGACCTAGCTCCATCAGGGGAGGTTTAGACTTGACAATAGGAAAAGGTTTTTCACTGAAAGAGTGATCCAATTTTGGAACGGGCTGCCCACAGAGGTGGTCGAGTCACCGTCTCCGGAGGTGTTCAAGGTTAGGCTGGATGAAGTGCTGAGTGGCATGATCTAGGTGTTAGATGTTAGGTTTACTTGGTTTGTTTGGATTTAGGTTGGACTGGATGAGCTTTAAGGTCTTTTCCAACCTTATCATTACTGTGATACTGTGATACTGTGATACTGTGATACTGTGACCTTTTCTGTTATTGGAGAGCAAAGAAAGCACAGAAATTTGCTGTGAATCTGCCTAAAACATGCAAAATGTCTTGTGTATTCTAGTTTGGAATCTAGACTTACTGCTTGCAGGATCTAGTTTGAAGTGTTGCCCAATGCCCATGAAAGACCTACAGGACAGAAAGAAAACAGATAGGGGGAAAAATTCTTCCTTCTGAATAAATGTAAGAAAGGTAATAACATTAAACTTCTTGATTTAAACATGAAATTAGGAGTGTCTAGTTTCTAAGAATGAACTTAGACAGTAAAATTGAGTGATTGTAGTACGTCACACTCTTCCTATCTCCTTCACCCATATTTGGATAAATAATTATCTAGATGTAAACCAGCAATTTTTTCTTAACATCAGTTCACTCAATGATCCCAATTTACAAAAGAATTATCTGCTGGCATTTCTGTACACAATGGGGAGTTTGAGAAACCATAAAAGAAGTAATATATCTTTTTGAAAATGTGAAAGGTTAGAGGTTTGAGACACTGACTCCAGAAGTAATTTTTCTGTTCACCTTCTGTTCAGTATGACGCAAAGTCTAGAGTCAATAACCTGCATATTTCATATGCAGGAAATTTAATAGAATGCCCACCAATTATTTTTCACATTTAGATTCATAGTGTGGAGGTGATTTCTTTTACCTCTGTGTGGATCTCATGATCTGTGAAAGATAATATGTGTACACATAACTTCTAAGTACTATTCTCACAGCTTTGTATTTCAATCAGACACTACTAGGTAATACCATCTATTACCTAAATTACTCAGATTTGCAATAGGAATACCCTGAAGAACTGTAACAAATATTGTGGCATGATAAAAATGATGCATAGATAACATATCCTGAAATATAATAAATTATTTTTTAAAAATTAATTTGGCTGAGTATGGAAAAGAGCAGCACAAACCCAAGCAAAGAACAGTGGATGTTACTCCATCCTTTTTCTCTGAGCTACATAATGGGAAAAACACAAAGCTGAGAAGCGTGTTACAGAATACAAAATTTAAAGAACAGATCTTCAGCCAGAGTCTCAGGAGCATTGTCTGTAATGAATTAGATGGGGAAAGACTGGTGAATGTTTACAGAGATAAAGCAGATGCAAGAAACTTCAGATGCTTCTGTGTAAGGTTAAGCCTCCACTTTTCAGGTCAAATGCTGTGGACAAATTTGTCATTCAGTGCATTGTGGCTAAGCAATGGGAGCTCTATTTCATTTATATTACAAGAAAGGGTCAAACACCACACGTCCAAACTGATAGCAAACAGTTACATCTGAGTGAACCAGGTAGAGAAGGAATGCACTTCAACCATTTTTTAACATCTCATTTGGCTTTATCTGTACTATTAGGCATGACAGTATCCATGGTATTTATTGCTTAAAAGAATTTCCCATAAAATCTCCCCTGAAACTCTCCATCCCCTTCTTTGAGCCATCTACAAGAAGCTCTGTCAACAATTTCCACAGAGCTGATACCCATCACATAGCCAACCTACTCATCCCTTGGTTTTTACTACAATACACTATTAGTAATCCATTATCCTACTAATCTTACAGTTTTCTTATCTGTTTCATAAAAAAACCTGTGTGTACAGTTGCCCATTAAGCAGTATTTTCAATGACTCCAAGTGCTACAGGTTTAGCAGTTGAATAATCCTGAATATGTCACTAACAAGCATACTTCTCTGAGAGGTTTTTTGGTGCAAAGACCAAGTTCATGAAGCTGTTAGTGTAAGCTGTATTATTGGGATGAATAGAATGGTCAATAACACCTGGCACTGCAGGCTTGGCTTTGTCATCAACTGATGAACCTTTACTCAAAGCTAGGAGCATTGCTAAGTTTTAAATAGAACAGCAAAAACATTGTGACATATCTAGATAGACAGCATAAAAGACCATGTATAAGGGCAGTACCTTAGTTTAGACATACAATTATGGGACACTCTGGAAATAAGTGCAAATATTATGAATATAGATCTGAATTTTATAGAATCCTTTCTTCCTGTACACAGGTGCCCAAAGAACCTTTTTTCAGAGCAATTACTACAGCAACCTTTGCTAGAACCACTAAAGAGGATTGTACTTCGGCATACCATACAGCATTAAAACCTTAACAAAGGGCATACCTCAGACAGAGATACTTCACAGGGAAAGATTCCAGCACTATTTGCACAATGAGATCATAGAGGTAGCAGGATGTTCTCCAATTACCTGTAAGGATCTTGGAGGTCTCTTCCAACTGTAATGATTCTATGATTGAAGTTAGTATCATCAGCCTACATTAAGTGCCTAAGAGGTCGTATTTTCAGATCCACTCTTAATATTAAAAACCAAACAAGTTGCCATAAGCTTTTATTTTAGAAAGAATCACATTTTCATATATGTGGAGTTGATGATGCCTATGCATCTTCTTTCTTCCATTCAGAAATCTTTCAACCCTCTGGATGGATACTAATTAGCACTAGTTAAGGAAGGACATTACCGTAGTTTGGGCCTTTATGCTGTTGGTTGCATGACTGCTGTAGTTTGAGAATTTGCCACATTTTCAGTTGTTTGATTTTGTGTTTTTATGCTGAAAGTGCATTTTGAAACTAGAGATGGATTTCCCATCAGTCCCCTGTGGCATTGACCTGAACCCAGGTGTGGGTTTGTATATATATATCTCCTTTATTCATTCACCAATTTAGATGCCTATAGGACTTTACATAATTGCCCTCTAAATACATGTGCTGTACTGCCCTATTTGAGATCCACCAACACCTTGGAAAACCTGTATGCCCTAGAATTACATAACCTTTCACTGACAGTGGGCAGGGCAGATTCACAAGGAAGAAAGAAAGGTCTTAGAAGGTCTTTAGCTCATTCTTTAGCACTTTGTTCAGTGGCATGGTCTTCCATTTCCCCATTTCTATTGGAACTGTGTTCTAGTCAAGTTACATCCTTTGCTTTATAGAAAATTGAGCAAATAAATGAACGAGTAAATTGAAAGCATTAATTCACTTTCTTCAGTTAAAAAATATTACCCATGTTTTGTTTATTGTCTTATGGCCCACTGATAGCTCCATAGGAGCCTCAGTTAAATGTATTGTTACACAAGTTTCTCCAGGTAACACTACATGAAGTAGATAAATATAATGCAATATGCTGAGTACCATACTGGAAATGGTGCAAAGCCATCTGTTAGTTCTTCCATCTGATAGTATTAATGATGTCACTCACAATAAAAAAGAAACAAGAGGATTGCCAAGAAAGCCATAAAATTAAATGATAGACACCCAATGTGAAGCAGTATCTAATTGCACCCATTCACTGCTTGTCCCCTGCTGCTGCAGCTGTTTGCTTACCTTCATTTGCAGATGGTTCAGATCATCTTCTCTCCTTCAAGGCTTATCCACTTTGCATCATCCTTTTCTACTCCAGACTCTTATTTTAAGGATGCTGAAGCTGTTGCATGCTCTTTGCACAAAAATAAAATGCTGTTAAAGCTCAAGCCTGATAAATGAGCCAAACATCAGGACAGAAGTAGCACCTCACAGGTAGTTTAACACCAGGGCTGTAGAACTGAGGCACCTTTATTGCAATATTTTTTCTCCTCATCAAGCTCCATGCTGTCACTTATCAGAACATTTATTCATGGATGCACAGGACAGATGCCCTAAATTCATACAGTTGCATAAACATGGACAGACTAAGTCAATGCTTCATGTTTGCCTCCACACAAATATCAGAAAAGGTTCATGAGTTCAGTATAAAGAGTAGAACAGGACACTACTACTTTCTCCCTACAGACCTGTAGCTGATGATTAAATGTTTACCATAAGATAGTTCTCACCTTTGACAGAATATTTAAACAATCAATGATATGTATCTGAGTTTCCTACTATAAATGATCTTCATTTTACTACTAGCTGGAATATTCCAAAGGAAAAATAGGAGTGACAAGAGCATAATGTAGAGAAAAGCAAAGTTTGTTATATTTATGAGGAAAACTTACAGCAGCTTGAAAATTACAGCACAGATATTTATTCCCCAAAGCCACATTGGTCAATAAGGAAGGCAAACCACCACCTTGCAATGAATTAAACCACTTGGAATATCACCTTTCTAACTGTCCCATCCAAAAGGACAGTTCTCAGTAATAGCTCGCTTTCTGAATGTAATCCTGTATTACAAATATTGTCTGAAACCTTACAAAATAAACTTGTTTTCCTACCATTTAATACCAAAATGTAACTGGACAGGTTTGTGAAATAAAAATTTCTATATACTAACTTATTTTTCTACTAAGGAAAGATAAAACAATCACTAAGTTAATGGGTCTGGCAGTTTTATCCACAGATTTAAGTCCCAAAAGCATATTATCCTGAATTCAAAATTGCTATTGAAATTTTGTAATTGAATAGGTAAATACAAAATGATCAAACCAAAAATCAATATCAATATGAACCAGATACATACAATTAGATTGATGGCGACATTGAGATAGACTTGGCCTCCAATTCATATGGGTATCACTATAGTTTAGCCAAACTTGCACTGTAGTCTGCTAAAAATATAGGCCACAAACACATGCAATGGGGTGAGGAATTTAAAGATCATGCACGTTTTTCTAGTCCTCTGCTTCTTAATCAGGAAAAAAACCCATTATAAAAGGTCTGAGTAAATGTGAGACCTATGGTATCCCAGCAAGGCATTCAGATACACACCATGTTCTAACACTATGGCCATTCTTACCACTCCTACTGGTTTTTCCTGTGTTAAGGAAGACATAATAACAGGAAAAAATACTGTGCTTGACAACATATTGTGAACACACCATAAGACTAAACTCCTAGCCATGATTTATGTAGCAGATCAAGAATGATTTTCACAATTGGAGCATCTTATTTGCAGTGGACTAAACAGTGGTCAGTGGCTGGCATTCTGAGCAAAGTTAATTGACTTAACTTTAAAAGGTTGACAATAAGGGGTCTGTGTGCCATGACTGTCATAGTTTTTATATTGGAGCAGTGCTAAACTTCTCTTAATGCAACTGCAGTGTAGTATTCCTTCCATGTTATTTCCATTGCGCCCTGCACTGCACAATGTGATTTGGTGCATATCACAGAAAACCAGGTGAGTAAAAGATAAGTCTAAACTGGAGAATATAGCTGGGGAAAATGCATTCCCTAATCCTCTCCTCTCTCTTTTTTTGTGGAAAAAGGAGGAGAGTGACAAGTTAGGTGTATCTTTTCAGCGTAATTTAAAATACTTTCTCATCACTAATATTCATAAATGCTTATTCTAATTTATGAACACCTGCTTGACATCAACAGAACTGACACGCCCCCCCAATTTCTTTTCTTATACAACAGCATATTTATTTAATTCTGATGAGATGTGGCTTTTCCAATTTCCTGTATAACCATCCCCAGCGCTCTGCATATTTCCCATTAAATTGTGAACAGGCTTCACACATATTTTTAGATGTTTGAAGACGGCAGGAAGAGCTTTTTGATGTTTCAGAACATGTTCAGTCCCAATGTCTCAATATTGTTTGCTTGCTAACTCCTCAAGCTTATGTCATCCATATGAATGGATTTCAAGCTTTTGAGAAAGTGTACCGTCATTAACATCTGCCTGAACTGCTGCAGTCAGAGGTCTTTCCTTCTAATGTCAATGCCACTTTGAAAATAAAGTTGCAGGGTTCCTCCATGTCTTGGAATGTATTTATAAGTCAATGCCTTATTTTTTATTATTAGGCTGTAACAATGTCAAGCGTGAAATTTAAATTAATGAACACTTTACTTATTGAAATTACTTCAGCACTTTTGCCACTTTTATTGATTTCTATTTACTTTGGCAACTGCAAATATGAAGAACATATTTTTAGATGTGACTAAACAGACTAATAATATGCTAGTGTAGATGCATGCAGTGATCAAACATTACACTTAATTAATTAATTTTGCAAAACTAACATAGTAGGTGAAATATTATTTATAAAGCACTTTGTTTCCTGCATTTTAGACAGTGTCACCTTTATGTTATTTTCTTACATTCTCTCTTCACTAATGATTGGCCTACAAGACTGAAACACAGCAGAAAATATGGTAACAACATTACTGCCCCATAGAATCAATTTAAATTTGAACTAATATATTCATCATCCAGTAAATACCATTTCAGCAGCAGATAGTGCTGTTACTAACCTTCAGGCTGTTTTAGCCTCCTGACAGAGGCCAGTATGAAGGAAGGAGCTATATTTGATTCATAAGAGTTAGAGATATATGTAAAGATTTTTCTTTCCCCCCTGTCCTTTGCAACACATCAAATAGTCACTTATATCTTAAAAGTCATAAAACACTTTCATTTATTGCTAGTATCTAACAGAATGCTAATCAGTGGAAAAAGCTAAACAGTTACTTGCTAGGAAGAGAAAACAAAGGCCATGATACTCTGCTTATAGGTTGCTAGGTTGTTTTTTTTAAGTGAGAAATAGAGAAGAAATGATCAGTGGGAAAAACAAGTCTCTCCAAGGGCTATCTGGTGTGTTTGTAATGCAGCAGGCAGCTCAGAGACAGTGTTGTGCCATCTAGAACTCTGCACACCCTCAACAATGCAGGGTTAGCCTTGTCCTTCTCAAGGAAATAAAAACATCTCAATCTCCATATTTTCTGTATCTCAGTCTCTCTTCTGTTTAATTATCTTCTATCAATTTATTAGACCAAAGCAGTCATTTTTGTAAAGAACCGTATCAAAAATATTTCCCACTTAAATTAAAAAATAAGCCTCCTTCTCCCAAACTCTACCTGTAATCCAAATCCCTTAGTTATTCTCATTTAGAGAGCTGCAGCAGGCATATGAGGGGCTTTAAAAGTAAAGTTACTTTTTGAAGTGGTATATTTAAGATTACTTCAGAAGCATTGTCCATACCACTAAATTATGTTTAATTAATTTCCAGTGAGAAAAGACAAAACAGAATTTTCCTAGCAAATATCTTACACATGCACATCTGTATATTTACCTGCTTCCTTCTCTGCAACCATTACTATGAGTGAGTATTTCTGCTCAAATTAGATAGCATCTGAATTAGTTTTGTCTCCATAGGTGTACCTTAGTATGGCAAAAGAATCTCAAAGCCTTTTATTTATTCAGAGATCTATATCACCCACTGTAAAATGTAAAACCTTTCTTGATGTTTGGATCCAGGTTGGGATTAATTTCTTGTTTTTCACTCATTTATGAAAACATTTGAGACTCTGAAGAAATTCTGAATCAATATGCCTACACAATAGCCTTTTAATTTTAGAGTAGAGAAGAACATGTCTGAGCCTATTAAGAGGTGAAGAGGCTTGTACACTGAAGCCAGTTGTTAAAGTTGAGATTTGAAAGGGTAAAAGAAAAGACAGTTCAGTGAAGGATGACACAAAATCTTTAATAAGCTTGCAAAGAATTCTGTAATCAGTGTTTGTGTAGAGTGTGACCGAAACAAAGATTCAGGGCTGATTTTTAATTAATTGCAGATATAAAGGTAGCACTATGTTTTTGTAACTGATGTCCCAGGTCAATATTAGAAAAGCAGTTAAAGGTACTCATTAACTTAATAATATAAAAAGCAAATAAAAACAAACATGTGGTTTGATGGAGGAATATTTTCTCTCCATGTCACACATGCCCTCTGATGTGAACAAGCCGCACCATCAGAAATAGGTGGCATGGTAAGAGTAAAGGCAATTTTTGCAAATAAGGAAGTGCTCAATGTTACAACTACCAGCACAGCCTTGGGGCAAGCATTCATTTTCTAGCAATGAGAAAGTTATTTCTTTGGTTATTTTGCTTGTGGGACTTCACTTGCTATACAGAAAATAAACTGGCTGTGATGTAATTTGGAAGGCATGCCCAAACCATAGGCTAACATGAAGATTCCTTACTAAGAGAAGATTGAAGTAGGTAAAGCCATAAAAGATAGCTGTAGCTTCCTGGGTTTTGCACTGCATTAGGGAAGTCTGACAAAAGCTGTCAGAAGAGCTGTGCACTTTAATGAGAATAATGAGTGAGACAGAATTTCCTAAATTTGATTCTCCAGCTTGGTTTGATAATGAAGGCAAATGTTCCCCAATATAGCAAGCTGTCACCTTCACTCCTTCTGCTCTCTCTCTAGTGCTCAGCTTTTATCTGTATGACAATATTACCATGAGATTATTGCATGATGAGAACATCTAGGAGGACAAGGGCTCTTCTGGTGAATTATGGAGAAACTCACCTAGCTGCATGTTGAAAACAGAGAAGAAAGGAAGGACTGATGAGGGAATAAAATTACGCCTATAATTGTTAGGCAGGGTTACAGCTGTACTGGCAAGAACCAGTAGTTCTTGGAAAAAAGCTCCACTGTGAGTTGTTGTGTGAGCTAACCTGGAACAATGAAACATAGCTAAAACAGAAGCCAAGGCTCTTTGGGGTCTCAGTGCATCTTACTGATCATTTTAATGAGCTGTCCTGTGAATTCAGCCCATTACAATCCCAGGGGCTAAAGAACAGTCTTCATTAGGTTCTATTTGTCTTTCTGACCCTGTCATTGTCATAACACTAAACTCATAAGAGTTTTGAGAGCAGCAAGATAGAAAGCATTGAAATACAGACACTCAGCAGTTTTACTTTACATCATCAAACATAAAAACCTGCAATTTATAGAAATAGACTATCTACAACTGCAACTGCTCAAAGTTTGAAGGACAATTGGTACTACAGTTGTATTAGTTCACCATTATTTTTACCTCTTTCACTGTGCTACTTATGTGAAAATATAAACATTGATTGCTGTCATTAAATAATTGTTTTTCCCCACACAATGCAGTGTTTTGCATATTTGCTGATGTTTCCCCAAATGCACCGGGGGAATGAATCATTACTGAAACAATTTACTTTCAGTTAGTGCATGAATGCCTTCCCATGATGCTCTGATGCTTTGTTTGTCCTCCTATAAAAATTATTTATGACCCAAGTGTGATCTTTTAAATCAGAATACTTATTCAGAAATCAAAGCTCCAGCATGTTAATGCAAGTAGAAGCCACGACTAATTTTTCAAAGCTACGTTGAATATTCAAAGGCTAGAACTGAAGGAAAGGAGTTAACATTAATTAATATTTGAAGCAGTAAAATAAAAGCAACAGTGAAGCTAATTTTTCAGGACAATTAATCATGAGTCTTGCTAATTACACATGGGATTTTGTGAATGATTTTTTTCTCAGGTAGCAGAGTAAAAATGATAATCCACTACCCATCAAAATCACTGGCTCCTCACCAATGTCCCCAGCAAGAGCAATTAGTGGGAACAGCAGAGCCCTAGTAATTGCATGTCAAGAGAGGAGAATGTTAGAATTTTAATTGCTCCAAATAAAGACCACTTGCTCATGCATACACCTGACCGTCCAAAACTACACTGCTAGCTAGAGCAAGTATGTAACCACTTCCAGATGTCTGCACAAAAATAACTCTGTGGGAGAAGCAATCCATGTAGTTGCTGGAAGAAAATATCAATATGCAATTTTATTCTGAAATGCAGTGTCATCACTTGACTATAAGAACTCAGGAAAAAAAAATATATCACCCACTGGGGGAAAATGTGCATATTCTTTATATTTTCCAAATATTTACTGCTGGCATTTTTTTAAGAACTTTAACTATCTTCAGGGTGCCAAGGGCTTCAAATCTACTGAATTTTAGGATCACCAATAAAATGTTTTTAACAAGACATCTCAAGAGGACATAAAATTAAAAAATTACCATATTCATGAGAGCAAGCCTGTAAGATTGCAATGCTATAAACTGGTTGTCTATAATTTCCTTGTTGATTTCTTAATTAAAAAAAAAACCAAACTAAAACACCGAACAAGTAGCAATTACAGACTGCCGTTCCATTTTTGCACTTTATCCCAATCACCAACATGCTACCATTGCTTTTTTGTTTAATATACATACACATGGATGAACACAATTGCAAATAATCAATAATATTTAAGTATGTGTCTAAGATTTAGATGATGGATATATTTAAATAGTTTTTTCCAAGAAACTATTACTTTTCTGGTCATGTAGTAACTTAGGCTAGAAGAAACCTCTCTTTTTCCCTTTTATTCTCATTTTTAAATCAAATGACTGAATTGCCTTCCAAGTACCAGCAGCTCTATTGTCTTTACTCTTCTATGTATACCACATTGAGGTGCTAACCCACTTAGTGCAGACAGCTTTGTTAAGCATTAAACAATGAGCAGTAGCCATAACTTATCTAAATATATTCTTTGCATGTTCCAAATCACTGTACTCTGTTTATTACACTAAGACTGCTTGAGAGAAAGAAAGCAGGTCAGGCAGAGTGCTGCTTCCTTTCCTGAATTACCAGCAGATCACAGGTGTTTATCAGACTCCCCGAGGTGATTCAGGTAATAAACATCAGGATGGTAGTTTAAATGGTTAGAAGCTTTTCCATCAAACACAGTCCTTGCAGTCCTATCATTTTGCATCTATTGCTCACAAATGGCAAATTATTTATGCAGCCTCCTTAAGTGGTTCCTTATGGTTTTTACTTTATTTTTTCCAAAGTACGAACCTTTTGAAGTTGCGTGTTTACATGACAAGGCAAACTATCATTCCATATGTACATCTGACTCATTTCTTAAAGCTCACTGTAGATACATAATGACAGCGACCTTGTTTTGCCCTTCTGTTTGCTTTTTCTAAGAAAGCACCAGTGTCATAGCAGAAGCTACTATTCTGTGCTTGTACAAGCAGACCAAAACTAAACTGTAATGCAGGAAAAATTGTCATTTAAATAGGAAAAGCTTTTTCAAAAAAAATAAATAATACTACAATAGGCATTGACTAATAATTGCTACTTCTAAAACAGATTTTTCTTTCAATTTCAGAATTCCAGACACTGGAGGATAAGAATTGTTGGAAAAAAGGGAAAGTGGTTTCCATGTCAGCTCTGTTTTAAAGGATGAGAAACACTTTCAAAATTAACTCATATCACAGGAATGTCTCATATGCATTAAATGAGGATTCCAAAAGATCAGCCCACCCAGAGAACTTGTCTTTTTCTATTAATTTTGAGAAAAAACTTAGAAGAATTCATTTCACTTCAGTAAGTCATGACCTAATCAAAGTCAATAAAGAAATAAGCTAAGAAGTGAAAAATATTTTTAGACCAAAAAAGTTGATTAGATCCTTGAAAAGAAAAAAGAAAACTGCAAAGCTCTGCAAGTCAAAAATTCAACTCTCATGTAGTCTCATGACTTGAAGATACTGATTTTACAAGATCTGACAAGTTTTTCTCTATTGCATCAACCTTCTATCTTTGGTAAAAACATAATATCCCAAAACACCATAAGCAAAGCAACTTAAGCAACTGGTACTGCATATGGTATGCAAATTGCAGATGGGGTAAGTAAGAGACATACACTGCATCTGGT
Source organism: Upupa epops (assembly GCA_013397515.1). Taxonomy (NCBI): domain Eukaryota; kingdom Metazoa; phylum Chordata; class Aves; order Bucerotiformes; family Upupidae; genus Upupa; species Upupa epops. The sequence continues at coordinate 282,139 of VZRI01004671.1, forward strand.
TTTTATCCGGCAAACAGGTGCTACATTTTGGATTTGCTGACTAGTCACAACTTTAATGACTTTTCAATGAGAAGTGAAATGGGGTCCTGGGGAGTCTTCCATTCACGCTTGTCTAGCTAATTTGGCTTTGTTTATTTGCTAAAAAGTTTTAAATGAGCATATAAGCATATTGTTGTCCTCTTCCTTGGAATATGTTAGTCTGAATAGAAAACTGCCAGTTAATCAAACAGAAACTGATGTCCTTATATACTGGAGAAAAATATAGCAGTTGATACAGCAGAAGTATTCAATGCTTTAAACGTATTCAAGTGCATCAAGACGTGTAAAACACTGCACATCAGAGAACTTACTTTACATCTCTACTTCAGAGTCGACCCCCATGTTCAAATGTAAAAGAAGACAGCCAAGCATCAAAGAACTGAAGTTCTCTCTCCTGGGTTTGGAGGTGTTCAAGGCTAGTCTGGATGAAGTGCTGAGTGGCATGATCTAGATGTTAGATGTTAGGTTTACTTGGTTTAGTTGGATTCAGGTTGGACTGGATGATCTTTAAGGTCTTTTCCAACCTTATCATTACTGTGATATTGTGATACTATGAATAGCAAGGCAATGCAGTTCATGCATCTGCCTATAGGTTGCTCTAGTTCTTCTAACAGCTTTCCCCCAGAAACTCTCCAGCATGTTATGGAGCCATAATTTTTAAAAACTTCAGGGTGGGAGAGTTTGGTGGGAGGGTTTGAGCACTTTTTGCCTGCAGAACAGAATGGTTACTCAGACCCCTAGTGATTATTACATGAAGTGCTAACAGTTCCTTCATCCCTGTAAGATAAGGGGATATCCTGTTACGCTACTAACTACATGGTTTTCAAAATTTTAACCCACAAAACATAATGTCAAATCTGGGGCACAATAAAAGATATATTAATATAAACTGAAGATTAATATTCAGTTTGAATGTTCCAATCTGAGGCACAATCTAAAATAAGGTACTGATAGTAAATTCAGAGCTTAACTATGACCTTCCTTTTTCATGGGATGCAGTGTGGAAGTGAGTCCTATCAAAACCAACAGCCAGAAAGGACTATCATCATAGTAATCTAAACTGAATTAAACACCTGAACAGATACTGCGGGGCAGGATCATTAGCTAAATAATTAGACAAAGCTCTTGGGCATCCTACTTATCCTCTCTATTATAAAGAATGATAAAAGTATTGTTCCACTGAGTAAAAAGCAAGAAGACAACATTGTTTTGGAATGGGAGAAAAACTCACTGGAAAAGAAACTTGCCTAAGGTTAATACAGTTGCCTAGTTTCAGGTACTTTACAGTCCCTCTCCAGTATATCACTGTGCACTTGCACAAAATGCCATCACATAAGCACAGTAATCCTGCCTACTCATTAATTACGCCATCAGTCACCTATCCTGAATATGCTGTAGCTGAAAGGAAACCGCAAGATGCATTTTATTTTCCTCAAGGCTCTTTACCTTGGCTCTGTGTTCATTTTAAGTTTCCATCCACGTTTCTCTTCTCCTACAGTCTTTGACCTATTTAGCCTGTGATTTGGCATTCTTTCAAAAACAGAAATCTATAAAATGTACAGTGAGGGAGAAGAGAGACAAGGAAATAAACCCAACTCCCAGAATCAACAGGATGCTGATATTAGAGATCCCAAAGTTCCTTCCCACCAGACAGATCAATGAACAATTACCTATAAAGCACAGTGCTAGGCAGCAGGGTTCAACACTGTTCAAAATTATTTACTTCTCCAACAATTTAAAAAACTATTTTCTTTGCCCTTCAGTGTGAAATATATGTCTCAGCTCTGAAAGCTGAAAATTCGTTAGATGAACTAGAAGTGAGCTAATAAAGCAAGCTCCCTGTAAAGCATTTTTCTCTCCAACACTAATAAGATGGGGGGAAACATCTACTCTCCTATAGAGAAAGCACCTGCATACGACTATAATCAATCTGCTATTCATCACAGCAAATGTTGGTACATAAGGAATCAGGCAGAAATTCCCATTTCATTAGGGGATAAATGCTGCCTGTATTTTGCAGGAAGGTGGAGCAAATGTGTGAAGATGTCACAAATTCTGTGTCCATATTTCAAGCCTGGACGATCCTGATTTGAACCCCAGCCCCTATCCAATAAAATTCTGTGACCTAATTGCTTCACTGTGTCCTCATGCTCTGTGAAACACTGCCTCCAGCCTGCAGTGCTATTTTAAAGGCGTTACAGCTGAGACAACACAGATGGCCATATTAAATGGGTGGCTAATATGAGTTGCTTGTTTTGTACCAACAGTAGTCACATTCAGAGTTTCCATCTGGGACAGGGATTACCTTCTTTCTATTTAGTTTCCAATGCAAGGGTTCATGTTTTCAGCAATCCACTCCACAGTCATGTCTGCCTAGGTCTGATACAGGCGTAACTAGGATTGGCACCTGATGATGGCACCAGCTAAATACAAAAAGAGGCCTAATCCCTCAGGCCAAGCAAGCCATCAAATTTGGACTACAACAGTGGTGAAGGGAGAATGATAGCTGTAAGCTGCTTCAGGGAAGGAAGATGGCATAATGACCCTCATGAGCAATGAATGTAAGGATAGGTAGCCCATTTGAAAGAGACCTGCTCGCTTTGCCCACAGCTGACCCCACCTCCTCCCCAGGAATGAATACAAGTCAAGAACCAGGGAGGGTGTTGCTGGACAGCTCTGCCTAAACAAAGAACATGGACTAGAGAAAACTCTAGCATGTCATTCTTGGGTACTAGCTCTGCAAAAAGTGAAAAGGAAGAATTGATGTTTGCTTTTACAGAGGTTTAATGTGAGTGACCCCATGCTTCCTGTATAGGCATTCCTGTATTCTTCCCTGGATGGCCCACAACACTGAAGTCCTAATGCAAGCAATAAAGCAACACAGGCAAATACCATCTGCAGACATGTACCTCCTGTCAGACTCTGCACCCTTCCACTGCTGAACTGAAAAAAAAAAGTGGTTCTTAGGTGGTGGTTTTTCAATGGAATTACAAGTGAAAGCTGTGACTAGCACAGACCTGGAAATTTCCTGCTACCTATTTATGAGGGAATGAGGGTACAGACAGCAGATTTGTAGTCGCCCTGAAGAACCTTCAGCAAGCTTTGAACATAGCTTTATTAGAGTCTGGACACCAGGGCAGATTGCTACATCAGCATGTGTCCATGCCCTGTAAGAATATTGTGAGTTCTGGACATAAGCAGCAAGATAATGAGAAGTTTCAAGTACTCTCATGGAGCCGAGACTGTGATCCTAGTCGTCACCTACAAAGGAAGCCTCCCAACATGGCTGCATTTGTACCTACACCTCTTTTCCCACACTCAGTTGCTGTGAGTTGCTGAAGAAGAATCTAAGTAATAAATTAGATCTACCTACCAAGTGGATCATCTCAATTCATGTTTTGCTTGTCTACATAATGTAGAAAGTGTCTGCCAAACTGCTATAGTTCTGCAAGCAGAAGTGTTAGAGAGAATTTAGTCTTATTCTGTGTAAAGGTGATTGAAGATAATGGAGCCGGTTGTAATAAATTTATTTCTTTAATGAATACCTCCAAATTTCAGAAAGGAGAAGTCTGCTCTGTAAAAAGTTATTTGTTAAGGATTTCCACTGCAAAGTAGCATATCTCATCCTATCTCAGAAAGAGCGGGATTTGTTTTGTACAAATATACCTGCATCTAATGAACAGCATTTATTACTGAGTCAGTGATGCAGGTTCATGACTAACACAACTCTTAAAGCATCAAAAGCTAAACTAGTGATGTGGTTGTTGTAAAGCCATTCATAGCACCAAAACAGGTCAACAGCCCAATATATTAACACTGGGAATGCATGGCTACATGTTTTGCCCCAGAATGATTAAACAGGAGATTTGTTCAAGAAATGGTGGATGGGATTAAGATGGAAGTGAGTAAATGTACTCAAGAAAAAATGCCATTTTGTTGTCTGTAGATACTGATCAGTAGAAAGATAGCCTGACTAATACTTCAGCACACCCACAGAACTTCCTACATCTTGCTAGAGTATTTTGTCTACTACTTCTTCATGTCTGTCCTTACAACATGCTTGCTCTTTCCAGCAATAGTGTAAGACCATCATACTCCCAATTACAGTCAGTCCTTATTCAAACAGATATATAATAAACCACAGATAAGGAAACCCAAATTTCACCCAGACTAGATCTATTATAGAATTAAAAATCATTTACATTGGAAAAGATCTTGAAGAATCTGGGACAGGGCCATTATGCTATTTGTAATCAAATGAATGTAAGATGCTGAGGAAGACGTGAATTATTGGTGCAACTCTGCAGGTTTTCATTAATCCAAAACCTGGTAGAATTCAGTTCAGTTGAAATTCCCATAGAAACCAATCAGAAAAATGCACCAGAATTTTAAAAAAGAAGCTGTCATACATGTGGAATGGGTCAGAATCCGTTCCTATTTTTGTATTGTGCAAAGACATTCTTTTACTGAACAAGGCACCTTTTTATCTAACTAACTCTGGCTGCTGTAGCTTTCCATATCGTTTCTGCAGACAGCATGGTTTTGATTTCAGAAGTAACAATCGCGGTTGGGTAATCTTATTCCTTGTAATGTAATGAGCTGTAGTTCCCATTATGCATCTCATCTTTAATCTCTATATAGCCGAGACCTCTGAAGATTTCACTTTAACTGAGGACACACTGAAGCATACAGAATCATAGAAACATTGAGGTTGGAAAAGATCTTCAAGATCATTGAGTCTCACCATTAACCCAAATATATAAAGCCCACCACTAAACCATGTTCTGTTCCTAGGCTCCATATCTTCTCCCAAGGATCAGTACTGCAACTAATCCTCTTCAATCTATTGATTAATGACTTGGATGAGGGATTAGGGTGCACTGTCAGCAAGTCTGCTGATGACACAAAGCTGGGTCACTGACACCCCAGCAGACTGTGCTGCCTTTCAGCGAGACCTGGACTGGCTAGATAGCTGGGCAGGAAGAAATTTAATGAGGTACAAAAAGGGTCAGTGTAGAGTCTTGCATCTGGGCAAGAATAACCCCCAGGTACCACTATAGGCTGGAGACTGACCTGTTGGACAGCAGTGTAGGTGAAAGGGACCTGGAGGTCCTAGTGGACAGCAGGATGACTATGAGACAGCAAT
>VZRI01004671.1:287518-301323 GCA_013397515.1 Upupa epops
CTGCCCAGGGGGGTTGTGGAGTCTCCTTCTCTGGAGACATTCAAGACCTGCCTGGATCTGTTCCTGTGCAACTTGGTCTGGGTGATCCTACTGTGGCAGGGGGATTGGACTAGATGATCTTTCGAGGTCCTTTCTGATCCCTACTGATTCTATGATTCTGCATGACTCTTAAACACACCCAGGGATGATGATTCAATGACCTCAATGGACAGCCTGTTCCAATGCCTGATGACACTTTCCATGAAGGAGATTGTCCTTAATGTCTAACCTAAACTTACCCTGGCACAATTTGAAGCCATTTTCTCTGTTTCCTATCACTTGCTACTAGTGAGAAGCCACCAACACCCACCTCTCTACAAGTTCCTATTGTAGACAGCTATGTCTCCACTCATTTTTACACAGACCTTCACAGACCTATTCTCAGTTCTTTGCTGACACTGATGGTAGTACCGTGCAGTTTTAACTTGTAATATCCATGATGCAACAGTATTAAATGGCAAGCATGGATCCTATTCTAGCCCCATTGTTTTGGGCTTTTGGAGGTAATTTTTAAGCCAGTCTGATTCTTAACAAAAATAAAACTTGAACACTGATGCCATGGCATACAGCACTGAGCACAGAAGATCCCACTCCACGTTTTGGTAATAAATTGCATATGTAAGTGCTATTAATAATTTATTATTATTATTTATGTTATTTAATAACAGCATAAGAATGGCCAGGAAAGGAGGCAGCATGTCCCACCACCTTCTTAAGTGTACAAGTTCCTTCCTCTGTGTAAGTATTCCGGCCCAGAAGTGCTTTATGTGAGATGAACTGTCCAGCCCAGCTCTACTTTTTGCAGGGGAAGAAAGCCTGATCCAAAGGAAAGAATAGTCTTAAATATGAGATACACAACGGTGGAGACCATAATGGAATCTAAAAGCAATTACAGTAACACAGAAAAATCTTTATTGCTCTCTGTATGCTTATTAATTACATTAATCACAATGAACTTTAATAGTATTTACTAATAATCTCATATTGGTACTCAGGTAGATGCATTATATAGTAAGAACTCCACATGTCTTTGCGTGAAGGACAAATGGAGCACAATTTTTTTCATAATAGTTTCTGTTGTATTTTTTTCCCTATACCCTGCCTTTCCTTAGTAAAGTCAATCATGTATTATTATAAAAAAAAAATTCATAACTCATACTATTTCAAGCTCATAATTTCCTATTTGGGAATGGAAAGGTTGCTACATATCCCTGATAAAAGGCTAAAAGAGACGTGTATACTTAAACAAAAAGAACACAAAACTGCGTAGAAAGGATTTGAAGATTATAATCTATTGGCAAATGGCAGTTATACTGGATATTGAAGAAAATAGTTAACTCATTAAATGGCCAGTGCCTATAAAAATGCTTAATACTGGTTATATAAAAAGTATTTATACTTGTCATCACAGGTGAACATTGACTGAAAGCAATCCAAAACTAGAATGTCAAGGAAACCATTTGGGAAAAAAAACTTTAAGAGAAAAGGCATTGACAGAACTGGAAAACAGGATTCCTAAAATGCCTTAATAAAGATATATGATTATGCTGTGGTAAGGAACTTCTTAATACAATAAAATAAAAATAATAAAAAACCCACAACAAAACTCTGCCTGTATTAGTGTTTTTTGACACTGGATTTCTGTCTGAGTTTGGTATAGGACATACCTACTACACTAAAGACCAAAGAAGCTACCTCTATATTAGACGGCCAATGTGTGAGTAGATGACAGTTTCCCATCATAACTAGTGTATTGTGTTGTGGCAAGCTAAGACCCAGCTCTGAAAACATGCCCTCATTTCACATTGCCCTAGACAGTTACAAAGCCCCAGGCTTTCAAGATAGTCTGAAGCTATTATCATCATTGCCTCCTCACCTCCTCATCTGATTCTTGCTTCTTCACAACTTCTCACTCATTCATCAAAACAGTCACAACTTCCTTCGGTAAAAGATGTCAAAGGAACACCCACACTTTCTGACTCTACTCAGACAGCATGACTCAAGGGCTCAGGAAACAGCAGTGACTGAGGGAAGGCACTAGGGCATAGATTCTTTTTTTCAGAAGACTATAGCCCTGAAACAGCTGGTATGATAAACAGAGGTGCAGGGGAAGACATGCAGCTTGCCTTGACTGTTGAGATCACAGTAAGATGCAATCATGAAAAAGCCCACTCAGTATAAAAGCAGGGCCCATTTGCAGAAAGAATTGGGAGTCTGTCTGTGGGTGAATGAATCTTGTAAAATTTCTTTGTTGTTAGAGGGACCCCTAACTATCTCTCTTTTAATTGGAGCACTCAAAGACAGTGGGACAGTATGAAGTGCAGCAGAGTGAGGAATTGGGTTACACAGTTCTCAGGTATTCTTTAGTGGTCTCTGTGTGGCCATAGCAGAACATGGACTATGGTTGATTACTCTATTGCATTTTTGGGTCAGTTTGCATTCTGTTGCACCTGCAGTAAGTGGTTTTATTGTTTCGTTTGCCTCTTCCATTGCTGACCATGCTACTTCATTTTTTGCACCCTGTAGAGACAGATAATTAAATCTATCTGTGTAAGGCTGCACTCCTTTTATTAGGTTATGTGATTAGCAATACAGTGAATTACATATGTCATGCTGTTTTTCCCCAAATTGAATTAGTTTTTGGGTTTGCCTGCAAACCCTCCTTGTTTTGTTATTTGTTTTGTCCCATTAGCATGGTAACTAAATTAATTGATTAATCTATCATGGACATGATTAACTGATCAACTGATAACCTGAATGGCAAGCTAGACAGGAGTTCAGGTAATCCCTTGACAGTGCTGTAACAAAGAGCATAATTACAGTAATACTGGATCTCTGACTGACAAGCAAATACAAATTAAAAAGTAACATAAGTACCAGGAAGGACAAGATGCCAAAACTGGAAAATTCCACTGAAGACAATGAAGCCAAAACCAGAAAATATTTGGTGAGCTGTGCTACCTTACACTTAACAGAGCAGCCAGTAAGAAACAGCTGTTGCAAAGAAGCATATCTACGGCAAAAAGGGCCACAATAAGGAGAGGAACCAAACCAGTCTGTCACATTACAGTTCCAAACTGTAGGACACAGTGCTGAACATACTTTGGTTTGGGTTAATTTTAACTGACCTGTGGGAATTCATTGCACAGACTGTACTATCCAGCTTTTAGAATTTAGCACTCCTTCTCTAGGCCATCATCTCCTGAGAATCTTCCCCTCAATTTCAACCTCTTTGGCATTCTCACTGAACATAGCTCTCTCTGTGGGTCATGGAAAGTTTATAGATGATGCTAGCCAAAGACCACTGGCAGACTAAGACTTTCTGCTGAGCATTTCACACAGATATTTGTAGAGCTCATCAAGTTTGGAGAGCTGTCCCTTGGCTATACTGTGCTCATGGCTCACAGTCCTGGCCTGCATTAGCACATCTAATGTATAAAATACTCATTTCTGTCCCAAACTCCTCACTTTGGCAATGAATTTATCAGCACTGTGTCTGCATTTCTCTGAATCGTGAAGGATATATGAGGATATCTGCAATGACAGCAGAATCTCAACCCTTCTGTACTCATGCTCTGGCTTCTGTATGTCCACTGCTCTACCTACTTCCCAGCACCTTGTATTTTTAACTCAAGAAGTAATCAACTAATTTAAAATTAACCTTAAGCCTTTCAGAAAGGGGTCTCATCTAAATGAGCAGTCAGTCATCAGTAACAACAACCACAGTGGAAGCAAACCAAAATCACCAGAAACTAGACCAGAACTAAAACCAAAACTAGACCAGAACCAAGTAACAGCCGATGTGGCCACCCAGGAATAAAATGAGAACACAGTCACAGCCAGACCTCCATCAGTAAAGCCTCTGAATACTAAAACAATGTTTTAAAAGTATCAACAGGGTTATGTTCTTTTTCAATTATCTGTGTGACAGGATCACAAAAAATGATATTGGAGATCATTTTCTACCCCAAAAAAGTTATATAGCATTCCTTAGAACAAGAAAGTGGGTGGGTCAGGAAAGACTTCAAACTCAAGAAAGGAAAGAATGCAGCATTCTCAGTTCTTCCCTGTAAAATAATTTTATTGTACCTAAATCAAAATGTCAACACGTACTCTCTTTTCAGTTGCTTTTACCCACCATATATTATACACCTGTGATTTCACGTTGTATGTTCCAGAAAATGTATTTCTAAATAGCAGAAAATGCATTATCTAAATAGCAGAGAATGCCACAACTCTTTCAACTGAAAACACAGGCAACACCTGTGGCCTAATATCTTTCTGAACCATTCTAGCATACAAACTATTGTTCCAATGGAGTCATTCCCCTGGATTTTGTCCATATCTGCAAGCAGTAACAGAAATCTGAGAAACAGAAAGCCTGAAATGCTTTCTGGGTAGACTAAGGAGATTTTTTTTTTTCCTTCTCATCAGAAAGATAAGTCCTAGAACATGAAATAACCTTATTTTTATATATACTATTAGTATAAATGCTACTTCAAAAAACAGTCTGTTGTTTGTTCTGTTGTTTTCTTCAAAAAGGACTTGGAAGTCTTAACTCCTGTGGCTATGCATGTCCAAGAGGCAACCATGCATTATTATAAACAAGACCTCTCATATGTACATGGCATTTTCTGAAAGAAGTAATAGGTGTGAGGTGCTAGAAGATTTCATTAGCACTGGATTTTAAACACCTGCATAACTAATCTATTTGCCTCAGTGGTTACCAGTATATAATGTTCTTAAGCCTTAGTTTCTAAATTAGGCATTACTGAGGTTTTCCTCTTAGTTGCTTGGGTGCTGCTGGATACTATAGATGATTTACAACCTGCTCTCACCCTTCCATGGAACACCCAGGCATTGCAGGGCATGATGATGTTTCATTGGCTCCAGAGGAATCATTCAGAGAACTAAGGCAGATGCAATGGGGAAAGCAGTGAAGCAGCTTATACAGTGCCTACTCTACAATCTCCATGGAAATGAAAGACTTTGACATGAGGGCACAAAGTTATTTGCGTCCTTGTTTAAAAAATACATCTGAAAGCAGAAAAAGGCTCTCCATCCTAAAGTCATTCCTTAATCCTGTATAAATGTAATTCTGTAATATCTCATTATAAACTGGACACATTTAAGTTCTGTAGCTAGTTTCAAAGAACCCTGCTTTCACCTATGCCAATGTAACATTTATAGAAGCCAAAAGTTGTGACAGAGATATATCTAATGCAATGCTTATGTTATGCTATGGCTAGATAAAGTTTATTAAAACTACCTCTCATGCTCCATGAGAATGCCACTGCATTATGTAGCTACCTTAATGTTCATCCTGTTACATCTCTAGTTGCCATGGCAATATCCTCCTATGTATTTGTAAGGTCACAAAAAGAAGAGCTAACCCTCTTACTCCCAGAATAACTAATGCAGCTCTGTTACTGGCTTGATGTAAATAGTCTCAGGTGACAGCAGACTGTACATATAGTCAATTACAACTGCTCAAAGGAAATGATTTGTTGTAAGAGCCACTGTTCAACCTCGGTGACATCAATGTTTCTATGGCAACAGTTGCCTCTCACACTGCTTAGAATTGGGTATTGATCAAACTAGGGCCAGCAGTATTTCAGAGACTTGCTACTTTTCTGTGTGGCAATTTACAATAGGAATTCATAACATCAGTGTATATTTCAAACCCCAAGGAACCAATTTAGCAGACAGTTACAGTAGAATATTAGCAGAGGTCAATAATGTAAGTCTGATTATAGTCCTAGGACAATTATTCAATGCTTTTGTTGTCTGCCCTTTCAGCATTCCAACAGCTATGAAAAATTTCAAATAATAATATTCATCCTGAAGAAAGTGCTGAATTCATTCATCTTCTATTTTAAATTTGATTTTTCATTGTTATGTTATCTATCAATAAAATTATTCAGCTATATTAGTCAAGCTCTGACCTCTCAGAAGCAAATAACTATTGATCAAGAAGTGGAGCTCTGATGGCATACTACAGGGTTTCCATTAATGGTCTCATTGGTCCAACAGATAAGGTGATTCTTGCAGGAAAGCAAACAGTGTAGAGCACTAAGGCACACCACTGGGCTTGTCTCCCAGGTCCGTCAGCAGTGAAAGACAAAAGCCTGCATGAAATACGTGTGTTCCAGAAGTGGCACACATTCACACTGTTCTACACTCCCCTCACACAATCCCTGCATCAGGACACTCCTGTCTCCAAAGGATAAGGAAACTTTCCATCTTACCCTGCTTTTCTCTGTGAAAACCAGTAAGACATTATTTTGTGTGTGTGCTCAATGGTAAAAATGACCAATTTTCGGATTAAGAATTTGTGATGAGAAATAGTGCTGTGAAAGTCTAGGGAATGATGTTACTTTAAGAATGTTTAGTCTTCATTTGTTGTGAAGAGTTGCATACTGAAGAGATTACTTGTTTCTTAATTTAAAAACCATCACATACAATATCCTATGACTTGTCACTTGTATAATAATTTTCCTTTATTCTTGAAATAAGGAAATAAAACTCTTTTTGTTTTCTGTATCATTCATGGGTATTTGCAGAATTAGCCTTTAAAAAAATCCTCACTTTCCTGTACTTCCCTGCTATTTGCAAAATGAGCTCTTTACAGGAAGCAAGGTTTGTCTACTGTTCTTCCACCTAATTTAGCAGGTCAACCCAGAGATTTTAGTTCAGGCCCTTCTCTATGTAAATTGTACCTTAGATGCACATACATTTTCATTCAAATCAATAGGAGTCAGACATATCAAAGGAGGAAATTATCCTCTTATTGAGTCTTCTTCTCCCAAGAAGATTTATGTAACTCCCACACAGAGATAGTGCAGTTAATTACATTCCTCTTCTAGTGCATCAGTAGGAAAAAGGAATTCAACCATCAGGGATGTTGAGCAGCCAAATCCACCAGAAACTGAGAAAATTCCTTTTCCTACCTCCAAAAAGAGAGAGAGAATCTTCCAAGCTCAGTAAGATCTAAACAAAAAAGCTAGAGGCAATGAAGACAAAACTAACAGATAAGATTCTCTGTTTGTCACCATTCACACTGCAGTTGTTTGTCATTGTTTCCCTAAAGAGGTTAAAATATATCAGGCTGTGTTGTTACCAGAATACCCTCACCAGCTTCTCCATCTTTTTTTCCATTAGGTTTGGCTATGTTTTTTCCTGTCTATTTCAATGTCTAGCCAAGCTTGGGGACTGCATGCAACTGGTTGGTTGAAACACAACACAAAGCAGACAGATGATATACTAAAACTGGTAAACTGGAAGGACGTGGAACACATGTACCTGCCTTGTTAGTGGAGGACCAGGGGATCCTCTGTTTATGTTTATCAAAGTAAAGAAAAAAAAAGGACAGAAGTGTCTTTGAAGTCTAGTATTGATTAAGAGTAATAGGACCTTTCTATTGCAGCTGCAGAAGTCATTCAGGTTTGATGGAAAACAGTCATATAAGTTGTATGAAAATGCCTAAAGGCACTCAAAAAATGTGGTAAATAAGATGCAGGAATGGTTTCTAACTGAACATATTGCAGCAAGTAGAATGCAATGACTGCCCCACTGTCATCCAAAAGAGCAATTTAAACAAACCACAGTGCTCAATTTGTAAAACAAGTAGCTCTTCTATAGTTTGAGACTGGTTTTGTGTTTATTAATGGGCTATGCAGCTAAAAACTGCCACAGTGTTCAAGTTAACCATTGCACTGTAGAAACAAAGCACATTAAACAGAAGCATCAATGCAACAGTTTCTGTTACCATATTTGTGGACTTCTATGGTGTTTTGCTTTATATAACATTATACTGCAAATTTGAAGTCTGTAAGTTGTGCCATCCGCTGCCTGGTGGTAAAGTGACAATGGAAATGGTACTTTAAACAGAAAATGGGATAAAGTAAAAGAATAATTTTTTAAAAACACATAAATTCAAAAACTATTTTAGCCTTAATCCCAGCTGTTCCCTACTGGAACTAACAACTATGTCTTGAATGAGGTTTTAGGTTATTGTTTCATTTATGCATATTTCTTCCTGGCATCCTGAATAGGATCTTGAAAAGATCAAGAAAGAAATTTACTTCAGTGAGTGCAGGGACACAGTTTTAAAGCAGTTCTATGTGGTTCTGATCAATAAGTACATGGTTTATGTTCTTAACTGCAGCATCTTGATTTAGGGAGCTCTCTTGTACCCTAAGACATAGTATTCCTATATTGGGATGAGCTACAGTAAAACAACATGGAGACCATGAGCTCACCTATCTATCTTTTCTCACTCAGTCTGCAGGTAAAAAAATATACCTCACCCTTTCTGTTTCTATATATCACTGTACAAACAGCAGGACTTCCTTTTCATGGAAATGTACTTGACAAAAATTGTAAAATGTGAAAAAGCAGTAAGTCTTCCATGTTGCAGAAATAAAATTGACATCAAGCCAACCCTTTAAGTGAGCCAATCATCCAAATGGGAAGTACAAGATGTCAGAAGAGCTTCAGACAGACTGGTTTTTGAGGTTTTATAATTTTGTTGTGAGCTGACCTTACACAGTAGCCATCAGTATCAGCATCGGAAACTAGCACCAGAGGTACACCAACAGATACTACTTCTGGATAAATTCAAATACTCACATGTCAGCAGTTTTTATTTTCAATATTCATTCTTGTCCACCAGCTAGGAAAAAATGGTTATATACTGAAAATGAATTCTGAATTCATATTAGAAAGAGAAAGACTCTGACAACGCACAGTAGTTACTCCTGAATACCTGTGCAAAAAGAACAGCCAATCTCCTACTGCTTGACAGTAAATATGACTTTTTATTTTGCATTTCAAGCCAATGTAACAAAGGTGGACTTTCATCCTTTCAGTCTGCACAACACCAGTGCTATTCTTCCCACCTCTGAGTAGATTAGAGAAAAAGTAGTTAAAAGTAGTTAAAAGTAGTTAAGAGATAAATAATTTTCTTTTTGGCTCTCTTATACCTTTGCTTGATCAGATACTAGAAAGGCAACATCCTCAAAAGCAATAAATCAGAAGAGCTAACAAAATCAAAAATTCAAGATTACCTTTGAAATAAATTCCTAAACTTCAGCCTGCAGAAAACAAATAAGCAACATAAAAGAGAACTTACATACACAACTATCAAGAAATGTGAAATCTGTTCTTGCACGTATAGCTGTCAATCCCAGGCTTGATATATATACCTATATCTTGAATTTCTACTGGAAGTTCAACAGATGTCAATTCCCTTGTGAACAAATTATACCACAATAAAAAGAAACTGTCATACCAAACACTTATTTCTAAGAATTGTGCTTTAAAATGCTTGCATATCGAAAATAAAATTAAACGCCACATTCCACCACTGCATCTCAGGAAAAATGAGCCTGTCTAGTAAGCCTTTTCATAGCAAGTACAATATAGAACATGCTCTTTGAAATAACACTATTAGAAAACTGGTTTATTGGAAAACAAAGCTCACTTTCATGATCTACAACTACAAATTGTAGGTACAAACTACCCTACAGGTATTCCATGTGTTTGATTTCAAACTACTGCTTTTGTTACAATCCCCTCAGAAGAGAAAATGCCTCAGCTACGACCATGCAGGTTCTGTATGGGCAGGAGCCCTTAAAGGACTGGCGATTAGAAGTCTGATAAAAATACTAGAAAGGTAGTTAGAAAAATCCCTGATTAACTTATTTTTTTCTCTCCTTAGCACTAGACTGAACAGGTGACTAAATACTGTCAAATAGGTTTGTTAGGGCTTCTTCTGATAAGGGCATTTGCTAAAAGTAAAATTACAAACTGAAAAAGCTTTCATATGCCAGACCCTCACATTCCTATGTTCCTCAATCTGGCTTTGCTAATGTAAGTTAACACCCAATCCACATACTTTAAGGTCAGAAGAGACTACTGTAATCATCTAGTCTGAAGTGCTGCAAAACACAGACTACAAAATTTCACCCAGCAATTCCAGTGTCTAGCCAAGTAATTTGTGGCTGAACTAGAGCATATCTTTCAGTAAGTTAGCCAGTAAGCTCTTCAACATTTGTAGAATTTCACTTGCTTATATATGCCCTTTTAGCTCACTTGAGTAGATGTAATTGTTTACGCTTAAGAGTGCTCAGGGTGAAAATGCCAAGCCTCAAAATTTTTCCATTATTAGTGAAGGAAGGCATTGTTTTGATTCACAAACTCTAGGTCATTCTGGCAAAATGTAAGGTTTCTTTAATATGATAGGATGTGGAATATTTAGAGCTTAAAAAAACCCCATCTGAGCAATGGCAAAATACTTTAGCTGACCTCACAGATGAAAGCACACACAGAGATCATTATTTCCACAGATTTTGGAAAGAGCAAACACTTGCTAGCTTCTAAAAAGTAATCCTGAAAGTGAAAAAAAGGAAGAGGAGGAATACTCAACACGTTTTATCTTTTGATATACAGATACAGCTTTCCCACAAACAAAGGGAAATCAAATCCACCCGCTTATATCATCATCCAACCCCTTTTCACAGACTAAAAGAACTTTAATCTGTTAATTTAACTGTGTTCTCAGACTGCTACAGAAAAGGAAGGATAAAGCTACAAGACAGGTTACATTTCAGACAAACCCTTCAGACTTTGAGTGTAGTCCTAACTAGGACTTTGGTATAGGCTTAGCTACAACCATAATGGCGCCTCACTTCAGTAAGTCAAGGTCTTGCTTTTGTAGAAATTATTTCACAATACATGAAGCGTTTTCCTGAAAGGCAAAATGAAACAAATTTCTCGATGGAAAGGCTGGAAAAAGATAGACAACATACTGTAATAAGTCAAATCATATAGAAAAGGTTCTATTTTCAATCCTACTAGCAATGTGGAAAATCTCTTCCTTTTCTCCCTGCCCATTTCCAAGGTTTCTTCTGGAAATCTAATTAAATTTGCAAGTCTAATTGAAGCTGTAAGTTGTTCAGAGTAAACCCTATACTTGCTGTGATTGTGCTTGTGTGATATACTAGTAAGCCCTAGCATAAGCATTGTTAATGTTGCTTGCTGTTATGCATTATAGAACCAAGTCAGACAAGAACAAAGGTGAAGAGGAAGATAATAAAACCTTCTGTAATAAGGTAATTTGAAATACCTGAGGGAGTAGAAAGTAAAGATTGTAAGAAAATAGAAAAGTGGGAAGGAGAAAAAGATGGTGGAAAAGGGAATGGTGTTGAAGAGAGAAATGCTGAGCAGAGATTTTTCAAAAAATAAAAAGAAAATGTAAGCTTGAAGTCAAATACCAGAATGGTATTTCCTTGCAGGGGTCATTTTCAATGTGTTGCATCACTGTGTAACAGTGGTAAGTTGGATATTACATAGCTAAAGCTTTGAAAACAAGGCTCCCCTTGCCAGTAGGGAGTCTGCCTTCACCTTTATTACTGAAGAAGGATGTTTTTATTTGCCTAGTGCAATGCATTATGCTCATAAATTCCATCCATTTGGTAAGTCAAATTAATGCTAACCTACAAGATACATTAGGTATGGGTTTAAATCAGTCACTTTTTAAGATATACAGCAATCCAGCTTCTATCCAGGTTTGCAATATATTCACTGTTCAAAATACCCTGCAAATATCCTTCAAGATGGTTTGTTGGAAACCAGTTTGTGTATTCCCCTCTCTGTTCCCTTTTTTCTTTTTCCTTTTATTGTAAGGACCGTCAACAGCAGGACAAAGCCACACAGGAGAGGGAGCAGGGATGTTAAGGGCCACCAGAAAGGCAGGAAATCTTTTAGGTTTCTTTTTGACTTGTTTTTTTTAAGAGGGAGATTTTCTGACTTTATGATTGGAAATTAATTTTGAGTGGGAGTCCTCAGCATTAAGATTGGACATTATTTTGAGCAGGAAATCTGTTCAGCTTTGGGATTGGTTTCCTGTGGCTATTTTAAGGGGTTGGTTTTGACTCCTGGGCAGCCAAGCCTCACCGCTTTGGCTCTCTCCACAATCCCCACTGTTCGCTGTGGACTTGCTGCTGTTCTTTCCCGTTGGACTCCCCAGTTCCCAGACTCTACAGTGCCCTGTTGGAGTCACTCCCTCCAGAGCTGTTTCGCGGCTTCTTATTGCTGCTTCTCTGCTGCTGCTATCTCTGCTGCTCTCTGGCAACTGACTTCCCTCCAAGACCTGCCACCTCTGGCTACAGACCCCTGAAATCATGCTGCTGTAGCTAACCTTCCCTCCAAAACCATTCTCTTCCCTGCCACCTCTATGTGCTGCTGCTTTCTGCCCACACCTACACCGGATTACACATCAGGTTTGGAGGGTGGTGGGTTTTGGTATAGTGTACAGGTTTTGGGGAGGAAAATTGCCTTTGTTTTGTTAGTGTTGTTATTTAATAAGACTTCTTTATAAAATGATTTATTTTTCACTTGCGTTCCAAGTGTCGAACCATTTTTATCCTTTTGATTGGGGAAGGGGAACTCCTCATCGGGTCTCTCTGCCCCTCATATTTATTCCAAACCAGGATAATAATCTCAACTTTGCCAACAATGTAAAAGTTTAAAGAATACAAGATGTAATTTGTGTAATCTTATGAATTACGTGTGAATCTTTAATGGTGTATGTATGGCAAAACTAAGATTCACTTTATTATATGAGCAAGTTTTCTGCACTTATCAAATTGTCCTATTTTACATAATATTAAACATTTGTGTGCATAATCAATTGTGCTGTAATGTGTATGCATCAGTCATCAAAAATAATGTCAAAGTTAACAAACTGATTCCTGCAGTTGCAGAGCTATACCTACTGCAATCATTCTGGATGAGAAAGAGCTAGAGAAAGACAAATGGGGGAAAATTAAAATAAAAAAAAGGTAGAGAAAATTAAAAATACAGAAGATTGCCCAGAAGGAATGCAAGATGTAGATACTTTTTTACAGCATGTGCCACTATTTTGTCAATATTTACCCAGCAAGTGAAAGGATAATGTGCAGCTGTTATTACATTCAGCCTTCTAAAAGAATAGTTTGTGGCTCTTGACACGGTTGCTTTGTTTAAATTATGCCAGGGATTATGCTTGGATTGTGTGACTGGCCTAGTTACTTCAGACCTAGGTCTTGTTTCCAGATGGTCCATTTGTTTGTTTCTTTAACATATTCAAGATTCATTGTATTTGCCACAAATTTACACATTTTTAATGTTGGTTAGTCAGATAAATCTCATCTCAGACAAAGCATAAAGAGTTAACATCTGTAGGTTTTGAAGCTAATGCTGACTTTCATCAGTGAAAGCACAGTAACATTCTTGTGAGATTAGCCAAATGTTAGGTGTTCTTCTGGCTCACAAAATATTACAGGCAGCAAAACAGATCACCTCAGTTTTACCAAACGATTTCTTGTAGTGCGGGAAGTCAAGACATGAAGCTAGCCATAACCCATATTCCTCCTTTGAAGTTTCAGACTTTTATTCCTTCTCTTGAAACAAACAGTATTTTTGATAGAACAAGGCAAATTCATACAGTCATTCCTTATAAACACTTCATGGCATTTATAATCCTTTTGTGCAAAAACAGCTACTGCTTTCATGGACAGGGTAAAAGGGTAAAAATCCCAATACTTCAACTCATATTCTCAAGCCTTCTTAGTGGAATCCCATTGTGTCACCGTATTTTCCTCTTGTGTCTTCCATACATTTCTTATGATACTGTTCACGTCATAAGATAGAAAAAGATCCATCATTTCCACAAGAGCTTTGCATTGTTGTTACATATATTTTGGTACAAGAGGTGTTAAAAA
>VZRI01004671.1:302544-407440 GCA_013397515.1 Upupa epops
ATCCTTGGGGGACACCACTGGTCACTGGACTGGGGACTGGGCACCATTTGCAACCATGTTCTGTGCCTGGTCATCCAGACAGTTTTTAACACAGCAGAGCCATCCAAGCCATGGGCTGCCAGCTTTTCCAGAAGGATGCTGTGGGAGACCATGTCAAAGTTTTTGCTGAAGTCTAGGTAGAACACACCCATGGCCTTGCCCTCATCCTCTTGGCAGCTCACCCAGTCATAGAATGAGTTGAGGTTGGTTAGGCAGGGCCTTCCTTTCCTAAACCTGTGCCAGGTGGGCCTGATGCCCTGACTGCCTTGTACCTGCCACTCAATGGCACTCAGGATGACCTGCTCCTTGCCAGGCACTGAGGTCAGGCTGTCAGACTTGTAGTTCCCTGGATTATCCTTCCATCCCTTCTTGTGAATGGGCCCTACATTTGCCAATCTCCAGCCATCTGGGACCTCCTCAGTTACCCAGGACCGGTTATTGAAACACAAGGAACAGACCTGTGTGGCATAACTGTGTGTGGAAAATACTGAGCCATAATCTCTGCTTATCAAGTCCTCCAAATTTTGTGGGCAACCTGAAATAACATCGACACCCAAGATGTATCATTCCCACTCTTATTTCATTTTTACTGGCACTAAATTCCGATGAAGAAGCAAAATCAAGCTCAATGTTCTGGCTTACAACTCAGAGAAAGGATTATATTGCCATACAGACCAGAGGTTAATAGAGGTCATTTCAAAGACCACTTCTCACATAGTGAGTGATGCATTTTCATATTCTGTCTTTGCTTATCAAAACAGTGTCTCAAAATTTTAACAATTTCCATGTCTTCATGCAATATATATTACACTATGGGACATATACTAGCTCTGGATTTCTACTCCTCAACTACCTAGTAGTTCTGACTTCTAACTACTAGGTCACATAGCATACTTCCCTCTCCAAGCTGTGTCACCTTCATAGGCTTCACAACTACTTAACTACCTCTCCCTAGAGAAATTCCGCTCAGCAAACTTACAAGCCAGAAATGTATTTCCTCATAACTTTCCTAAACACATCACTAACTAGTTATTTGGTATCCAACAATCCAACCTCCTGTTCAAAACCAACTGCCACTCCTCATCACCAGTCTTGCTTTTGTGTTTAGAAGCCACTAGTTTCAATAGTATATTTTGTTTGGAGGGGAGCTTGCTGGTTTTTGTGCTTATACCCAGAGTAAGGGGATTTTGAAATGGAGCTTCAGAATTATGCTGTTTTGCAGTCCACCCTTCAGTCGCAAGGGTCCCACCCCCCCAAGGAGGGAGCTCTCTCCTAGAGTAGTTGTCTGTCTCTCAAAATGTATCGCAGCAGAAGCAGGAGAAAGGTGACGATGACAAAGAAGACAAAGAAAGATGAAGAAAGGCCAAGAAGTACGAAGTACCTTTCCTTTTATAGACTCTGTCCACCAATCACCTGTAGAGTCCAGAAGGTCTGCTAGGAAAGCTACCTTCACCTTCAAAATATAATGGTTTTTTGGCATAAAAGCACCACAACTAATACTTGAAAATTTGGTAATTTTCAAACCAAGACAAATAATTAACAATTCTTTCTAGGTCAAGTCTTAAAGCCTACCCCTGACTGACCATCACAGTTCAAGTTCTGCTATTTCCCAAGAGTACTCCTCCAGCTAATTCAGAACCTATGGTTCAGCAGCATATAGACAGCTTTTCCTGCAGTTTCTGTATTTTCCCATACTATTGAACTTCAAACCTCTGTTGGAAACACTGTAGAAAATAAGAAATAATCTAGCTTCTTGATATACTTGTGTCCTGAATCATAGAAATACTAGCAAATGGTGGACAGGATTGTAAAAATTTGTTTCATATGCCTATAAAACTATTTGGTTTAGTTGGCAGAACCATGTCTTTGATCTTTATTGTGGACTAGTTCTGGAATTTCATGATCTTAATAGGTTTGTCAGATACAACGAAATCAAAGGCCACAGCCCAGTTGCAGAGGAGAGCAAAAACAGCAAACAAGCTCCAGCAATGCTGTTCCTCAGTACTTTAGTACAGGAAACACTGCACTAATCAAGGAGGTCATAGCTTTAGGGTTCAGGTATCTAAAAAAATACAATCACCCATATAAAACATAAAATGTCACACATTTGCAGAATACATGAGGAATCTGTGACCTGTTTTCTTCCAACAATATTTTCAGGTCTATGTCTGAGATAAAGAAATCGGGCAGGAAAATATTTTCAGCCTTTTAAAAATGCTAAAACATCTAGTACTTACCTGCACACACATATTGTTAATCAGTGGAATCGTTAAGAGTTGCATTTAAGGTTACACTTGCAGTTATATTGACAAAGTTTTGAGTCATTGAACAGGGAGGTTAAATCAAGTGCTTAGTAAAATAATGAAAGTGACAAAAAATGCTTTAAAACAAAAAGCAATGAAAATTAAACACTCCCATTCCCCTGTCCACAACCCCAGAAATTTTTGCTGTGTAATTGACAGTCTTTTTTTTCAGAACTTAGAACAAGAACAAATTTTACTGCTCTTCTCCAAACACTACATTTGCAACTCATTGGTTAACATTCTACATTAGATAATGTACAATATTAACACCGTTCTCCTCACCATGCTGAAAATAGTATCAGTTCTACCCACTTGAATAAGACAACACAAGAAACACATATGGTTCTAAAGATCTACCAGCTCACAGTGGCATGCCACAGCACAAAGGCTGAAAATAAACAAAAAAGTGTTGTTTACTGGGGAAACATACAGTAATATTGCTTATAGCGGGGCAGTAATTTCTTACTTGCAAAGTAAATTGCAAACAGATTTTTCAATGACATTTTAAGACTCCATATTAGATTCTTATATACTGTTCAAAAATCAATTCTACATGGAATTCTTGCGAGCGTTCCATTATTAATAAAGCAACAATAGGCAACCCTGGCTGCACTCTCACAACAGCAACACTTGATGGGGAAGAATGCTGCCACACATAATCTTTGATTTCAAGGACTGCGATCCTTGCACAAAGAATCACCTCATCATGCCATCAGTAATCAAATGAATGTCAGAGGCTGGGGAGGATGTGAATTATTGGTACAACTCTGCAGGTTTTCACTTTACCTGTCTGAAATTAATTTAATTTCTATGGGCATTTCATTAATTCACAACCTGGTACGATTAAGTTAAAATTTAAATTCTCATAGAAACCAATCAGAAAAATGCACCAGAATTTTAAAAAAGAAGTTGTCCACATTCCATGTGGAATGGGTCAGAATCCGTTCCTATTTTTGTATTGTGTAAAAACATTCACATTTTTTACTGAACAAGGCACCTTTTTATCTAACTAACTCTGGGTGCTGTAGCTTTCCCTAGCATTTATGCAGACAGCATAGTTTTGATTTCAGAAGTAACAATTGCGGTTGGGTAATCTTATTCCTTGTAATGTAATGAGCTGCAGTTCCCATTATGCATCTCATCTTCATTCTCTATATACCCGAGACCTCTGAAGATCTCACCTTAACTGAGGACACGCTGAAGCATATAGAATCATAGAAACATTTAGGGTGGAGAAGACCTTCGAGATCATTCAGTTCCAGCATTAACCCAAATGTGTCAAGCCCACCACTAAACCACATTCCTAAGCTCCATAGCTACAGGACTCTTAAACACACCCCGGGAAGACAATTCAATGACCTCTATGGGCAGCCTGTTCCAATGCCTGATGACCCCTTCCATGGAGATTTTCCTTAATGTCTAACCTGGCACAATTTGAAACCATTGTCTCTTGTCCTATCACTTGTTACTAGTGAGAAGAGGTCAACACCAACCTCAAGATCTTCTCTTAGCCTACTTTTTTTCAGATGAAATAGACCCAGCATCATCAGCCACTCCTTGGAAGTTATGTATGTTTGACTTTAAGCACATTTAAATGCTTTCACAAACAGATCTGTAATGAGGCTTTTACAGTGAGTCAATGAAATGTGGAGCTTGATCCAAAATATAGAAAATTAAAGTGCCTTTGGAAGATTAGAAGTTAGGAGAAATTGCTGTTACCCTCAAAAACAATACTGCTTAATTAAATTGTCTTTTGAATGAAGAATTGTGTTTTCCCTACATTCAGTGAATTAACATCCGTGAAACACAATAATTTCTATAACAATATTTACACATAAATTAGTAATGCATATTTTCTGATCAAGTGCATCTGAATAAGAAATTCCATATACTAAGGAAAAAATCTCATATCCCAACATTACTATATAGTATCTGAAATAATAGAGATATCTGTGTACCTTGATTGACTAAGAGATGAACTCTGAATAGTACCTAATACAACCTTCAGAACTTAAGAGACTAATCATCATTCAATTAACAGTATAAATATTAAAAAAACATGTCCTAATAAAATTTTATAATTGTAATAAGACATTCCACTATATGAAATATGGAGTATTAATTCACACCCAGTTGTGTTGAAACTGGGTATGAATGAATAGATCATAATTCACAACTTGTCATGTCCTAGTGCTGAAAATAAAAATGCAAACAAAATAAAATTGAATAATATCTTGCAGAGACAAATCAGCTAAAACCCAAGTTATTAATGTAATTTATTGTTCCAGCTCTTTATTAACCAGCTTCTCACATATTACATGATGTCTAATCTCATAGTTCTTACACAAGGAAAATGTCTGTTTCAGCAGACAGTGATATGATTGTGATGACTTGAGAATCACTAGTAGAGATGCTCAGATTTCCAGCCAAAGCTTGTATTATTAGCTTAATGGGCTATATTTTTTGTGAAAGGACTCCAAAACAATGGAACTCAACAAGTAATTAGGTTGAGTGACATTTTTTCCATAAATTCAAATCATATATTATTTGTCAAAACTACAATTTAACCAGAAAGCTTCAAGAATCTTAGTTGAAATTGGAGGGTTTGCACATGCATGTTTAAAACACTCAAAATGTAAAAAGCTTTCAGAAGCTAAACTTGAATTTTTGTGTTGCTTGAATTTGAATCAAGGTCAGTCTTGGAAATCAATTATCCTTTTCTGGAATGGCTAATATTAAACTCCAACTAATACAAGAGAAAATTTAGTGATGCAGCCAGTTTCCCTAAGTTCTTCTCAATGTTGCCTATAAGCAACATGGAATGTTGGAATACTCTAAAACCGACATAGAACTTGAGAGGAATTTGAGCTTTATTCTTGCTGAGTGCAACCAAAGCACAAGGATTCTTGTACTTCTCCACATGGGCCACAAGAGATACCTTCTTTCGAATTACATGTATTATTTACACAATACTTATCAAGCTACTTAAGCAATTGCACTGGTGACAAATAACTGCACATCATCCATCCGATAGTGGACTGCATTTTAGTCTTATGAAGAAGGCATTTCTTACTACATTCTTATTGCATTCTCCCTTAATTCTCACTGCACAAGTGTATTAGGACTTCTGGGAAAGATATCAGATTGAAAGAAGAGTTCAGCTGCCTGAAATCCACATGAAGAAGCTCCAAGATGGGCCACATAGAATGAGCAATGGGTCAAATATAATTTTCTCTTGTACAAGATTGGCATCATCTATAGACTCTGACAAAAGATGCCATGGACCCAGTTTCCCTAATACATGATTATTTCCACTGGAAAGGTCCATATTGTGCTTCGTCTCCAGTACAAACCAGTTCTATCATTTTCCACTTCTCTCTGCAGTCTCTGAAATAGCTGGCACTGATAACATTTAGACAATTGTGTGGCTAGTATACCTGTAAATCTGTACCCTTCTCATCTCAAGCAAAGAAGCTGATGCAAGTTAGAAAATGCAGAGGAAAGAGATATATTAATTCAGCTATAAGAGTTCTCAAGTTCAATCTGACATAGGAGAAGAAAGAAAAATAGGACAGGATGCTACTTCTCACCTTTAGCTCTTTGTATTTTTGGGGTGGCTGAACATCAAGGGTGTAATCTTGGCCCTTGCAAAATTAGTGGGAAATTTGCCATTGACTGCAATGGAACAAGGATTTTACCCTGGGTGAACAGAGATCCCATATGTGCTTCCATAATGAATAGCAGGAATGACTTGTCTGATAGCATATGGGATCAATTTATTTATTATGAGTAAGCTTATTATTTAAATGGAAAATAAATGTAAGTTAACTATTATATTCATGCATGCCTTGTACAAATCAAATATAGAACATGGGAAAGAAAATCCACTACAGTCTCTTCTTTTTATCCATACTCAGTAAGAGTTTAAAAAGCTTGATGGGGAACAGACTTACAGAAGGAAAAGGCAACCAGTCACCTATGAAATTCTTTGCTAAATTTTCTAATTATACAAGCCAGGTTCTAGATTTCCTGCTGCTTGACAGTTTAAATGGATCTTTAACATTGCATTAATGGCAGGTTTTGTATTTGTGACTTAATTTTACTATTAAAATAAATATATTTGAAGAAATAAGAACGGATAAAAAGGGAATCTCATCCCTCATCACTTTGTATTGCCTGACCTTTCCCACCAGAAAAATAATTCTGCTTCTTTGGAAACGTGGCTCAGTGCCATCCCTACTGCAGACACAGTTTCAAACTTCCTTGGAGTAGTGCCACAAGGAACCTCTGGCTTATTAAACAGGATGGATGCCAGACAAACTAGCTAAGGTGTGATTGGGTTTTATGGACTTCCAATTTGAAAGTTATGCTATACATAATGTGATTAGATATGACTGGAATGTTATTACTTATTTTCTTTTATTGAAGTTTCATTGTTTCCTTATTCCACTGTCATCTCTCCATTTGACTAACACTTATGTATCACTGGTAAGATGTAACAGCCTGACTTTGTCTTTATATACTCCTGCTCCGTGAACCCTTTTATGTTCTCCCAAAGAAAG
The DNA here is from genome assembly GCA_013397515.1 of Upupa epops. Lineage (NCBI taxonomy): Eukaryota > Metazoa > Chordata > Aves > Bucerotiformes > Upupidae > Upupa > Upupa epops. The sequence continues at coordinate 309,449 of VZRI01004671.1, forward strand.
AGTGAACATAAGGCATATTCTTTTTTAAGGATCAATCCTAAGGTTTTTGCAGAAATTCTGCCTATAGTAAATGTTTTACCCGAAGGGAAGATAACACATATGCCATCTATCATATATACACACACCTCATTCTCACTTAAAGGTGTATGTGGTTTAGATAGCCATCTAATGCTCAGAATGAGCAACTAATTATAATGTCTTTGCCTAACTCAAGTTTTAGTTTACCTTATGTGCTCTTCCTACAAGTAGTAATCAGCTGGTCACAGCCTTACATGACACAGTCTTAAAGTGTACCACAGCTTCCAGAACCCTCAAATAATGAGAGAAGCCCACAAGCTTTCTGGTTACACAACATATTCTCAACTCTAAAGTTTATCCAAGTACATCTAAACTTGGAAGCTATTTTCCAAGGAAACTAAAGAAGCTCTCATGAGGATGTACATTTTTAAGCCTTCTAGCCCATGGTGTCTCGTAGGAATACAGGTTCTTCTCGATTTTGTAGTAAAGGTGGGAGCTGACTGGCTCAATAGTGGTTAAGGCAGAATTTCCCTAAGTGGGAAAAAGGAAAGTTGATCAGATGCTATGGCAATAATATTTGGAATTAATAAAAAAATCTCAAAGATTAGATTATCTTTTATAAGCAAACAGGTAAAACCTAAGACACTTTACATAGAAACTCATCCAGACGGTTATTAAAAGTCTCCAAGTAGACTCCATAACCTCCCTTGGCAACCTGTTCCAATCCTCAGTAACCTTTTCAGTAAAGAAATTTTTCTCATATTGAGATGGAATTTCTTGTACTCCAACATACACCCATTAACCCTTGTCCTATTTCAGGGCACAAGTGAAAAAAGATTGTCTCCTTCTTGACACCCAGTCTTCATGTATTTATATACAGTACTTTAGTCCCCTTGTAACCTTCTCCTCTACAAGCAGAAAAGTTCCAGATCTTTCAACCTCTCCTCATAAGGCAAGTTCTCCAGTCCCCTAATCTGGAGGGTCATTGCTCTCATAGAGGGAAATGAATAGTTAAGAAGTCAGAAACCAGAGCTGCACAAAGAACAAATGCATAACTAAAATCTAAAGGACACCACATACAAACTGGGAAGGAGTCTTTAACTTGGTGTTACTGATAGTTCTGCATTTATATTGTTAGACTGAACAGATGAATATAAGGAGATTCTCACAGCTTATTACAGATGAGTAAAAATAAGGTGTTGAAGATGAAGAGATGAGAGACCTTCACCTCTTTCAGCTCAAGCAAAGCTGCTTTATTGCTCTAACTAATGGTAGAATAGGAATGGAAAATACGTTTAGATCACCTCTTAAGACTAGGAAATAAAAGGATATTGATTGTGTCTTTTGGCACAGGCTAGATCAGTTAAATTCTCTTCCCATGAGATGTGGAATTGCTGAACAACTGCTCTGAAATAGTTTTTATAGTATCTGGGGGCTGTTCTGAGGCTTAGTTGCCTTGGGGTTGATGCTTGTTTTGTGGATCTCCAGTGCCATGGCAATACTGGTCATGTCCATCCTGTCCTGTTCTCATTCCAAAGATGCTTCTTTACGTTCAAGCTACACTTCATTCCATTGCATTTATTTCTAAAAGCCAAAAGCTTTGTCCTGAATGTAGGAGGATGTTTATTTTTTATCTGTCTTGGATCTTAGCACACAACCCACAGGAAAGGGCTGAAATTACTTGTTTTCATTTTCTATTTAGAAAAAAACTTTGCACCTGTTGATATGTCAATCACTTTCTTTGTTTAAATGCCAACACTCACCTGAGGTTGCTAAAAATGCAATATCCAAATAAAATAAAAACTTTTTTAAAATTAAAATGTTTAATTCAAAGTCCTGATTTATTTCCTGGCACTTTAAAACAGCCTCTTTCCTCTTTTCCCAGATTATTTTCCTCTTCTGTTGTTCTCACTGTCACCTGTTTGCTTTTTCACAAAAGCTAAAGTGTAAAAAACTAAAACTTATAAAAAATGGTCTTCCAAGGTGGACACAGTCTGTGTGTTATGAATACAGCAGGAACTGGTGTAAATGGCAGAGATATGGAGACCCTTCTACTCCTGATCAGGACCCACTTTTCCTACAAAGATAAATAATAAAAAATTTGACTCTTTATTGAAAGACAAGGTACTGAGTGTCCACTTTGTTTAGCAATACAGCTTGGACTGCAGCATAGAAACCCACTGAATAGCCAAGATGCTCAGCTTTCAAACAAGCATACTGGAAAAATGTTCTAAAACATTCTGTGCTCTGCAGTCAAATTAGTTGGTGCTTTGGAAGAATGAAGGTTGTTGTTACTTCCTGTGTAATTTCCTAACTTACGCTACAAAATACCTAAAATTACTATCAACTCTAGAAGTGTTGCACTGAGGTCTACAACCATGTTCACATACTGGTAATATAAACAGCTCTGCATAATTTTTCTTCACCACTGAAGTCACTGTTTAGTTTATCGCAAACAGAATATTCTCCAAGCAGTTTCCCTTGAGCTCAGATTGTTGTAAGGGTATGGATTTACCACAAAATGTGTGGCTTTGTGTTTTCAATTTACAGTATAATGATTTTAGACTTAAATACCAAATTATCTCAATCCAGTTGTGTGCATTTCCATTCTAAGAATTCAATGCAGTCAGCCATATATTGTTATTTTTCTATTTCTTCTAAAATGATTAAATTTACATGCTACCAATTCAGTACCAGAACGCATAGTAGCAAGAGATTAGGAGAAGCAATTGTTACAATTAATGAAATAATGAAAAATAAATAATTCCCTCAAAGCTGAGCATTTTTAGCAAGATTTTGTTCTGTGGTGACATGGAACTACAGATGTCAAAAATATGGCAACCTAGCCCCTTAACAAACATTACAAATACCATCTGCAGACAATGCTGTGCAGATAAACAGATGTCTCAGAAGTACAAAGCTCAAACAAGAGAAAATGGTTTGACAGTTCTAAGGTTAATGTGTCTGAAAAATATGTTTCTCTGATGAAAAGAAAGAGATATTGTGAAATGTAACAATTGCTAATGTTTATAAATAGCTATTCATACCTACATTCATTATTGTTTGGATTTTGCTTAAAGAGGGTATGTAGATCAATTAGAGAGGACTACAAGTTCAGCATCTTTCTGTGTAGCATTAGCTGCTTAGTTTAACCGGAGAAGGTCCCTACACTATCTTTAATCTGCTTGTGGGGTTTTTCTTCCCCTGTCCAAGAGCTCCTCTCATTAAAGCTAACCCTTTTGAAATATGCAGCCTGGTTAGCTTAGTCCCACTTACTAATGGTCCTGAATTGATTCTTAATTAGTTGCAGTTTTGGTCAGAATCCCATTATAATAGCTGTGTGCTCCAACAGGAAAGAAGGAACTGGCTGCTGTTCTGTTGTGAACGGCTGAGACCGGGGTGAGCTTGCAACCACAATGGCAGCTATGAAAAATGCAGTAAGATTCAAATCACACTCTGTGTCCTGGTTTGAACACAAACCTTTGCATGGTAATTTATCCTCCATCTATAAAATATGACAAAGAAAGGCACCCATGCCATTTGAAAAATTGCATTCTTTCAATACCCTTCTAGTCTCTTCTTAAAGAAGGGAATGGATACTAATTTAGGAGAGATCGAAACTTTATCAATAAATCACTGATTATTTCTTTTGCTGTACAATTTATTTACTATACATTTTCTAACCTTCTGTTTACTTTCTAGAAAGCCTCTGGGAAGCTAAAGATTACATTTTCATGTTTTTCTTCCAAATGAGTGTTTGAATTGAACTGAGAGACATATTTTGTTTATGAAGGAAACCAGTGGTCATTGTACAGCTATTGCTTTATGACTCAAGCTTGCTTATAGAAAAGTGAGGCATCAAGAAAATATTCTCTTCTAAAGCAGTATCTGGAACAAGTGTCCCTGTTGTTTGGGGACAGTGATGTCACATGAGCAGCTTTTGTATTCAGCAGTAATAATTCACTGCCTGCATAGGGGGATTGATCCCAGCTATGGTATCCCCAGAGGAGCCTCCACTAGGAATGGGCTCACATACTTTGAGCTGTAGATTAACATGAGCAGGATCACAAGCCTTTGTCTCTTGTAAACATTGTATGTCCCTAAATTTGTATCCAGCAAAAGGCTGAGTCTTGTGTTTATTTGGGTAATGAATTGCAGTAATTAATGCAAGCATTGATTCCTCTACCAACTCTCCCCCTAAAGGCCATTTCCATTTTTAATTTATAGAAAATGCATACAATTCCTTTAATCAGAGCACAGTTTGGAATTTAAAATAAACACACAAAAATACAGTAAATAGAAGTGAGACTACTGAGCAGAATTAAAGTAGGGATTTAGGTAGACAGATATTGTTTTTCATATTGTATTAGAAGACAGCTATACAGTAGTGAGTGTAAGAATAGGCATTTGGAATTTTCAAGGCAGATCTAGCCCTGGAATCAGAGAAGCACAAATCCTTCTATTACATTGAACAGATCCCCACTTATGTCAGGGCTCAGTTTGGTTCCTAACACATGAATGTCAATTTATGTCTCATATTTCTATTCCAAGGATGTTTTGATGCTGGCTTTCTTTTAGTCTTTTATGGGTTTTGCATTAAGAAAGACCCTACCATTTATTAAACACTCTTGAGGGGAGAAAATTCAAAGGAGCACTGTGTGCTTCCTGTATGAATTGTGATTATTTGTCATTTGCTAAGTGCCAAAACTGTACTCAGCATTGTGCAAAATGCAAAATGCAAACAGCCTTTCCATCCCAGTCCTTCAGCCCAAAATCATTTTCTAGCATTCCAAACACTGCTCCTGATCTTGAACTGGACCATTCACAAAAAAACATGGCTTCAGGACAAAGCAAAATCCAAGTGCAAATGAAATAATACAGCTCTGAAATAAAAAAGCCCCAACAAACCCACAAACAAATCATATCAGATTTTTTTTTATTCTAATTTCATTTTTTTTTTATTTTAATTTATGTACTTTCAGACATGAAGAGTAGCTTTTTCTTAATTGGGAAAAATGCCTGCCTTGTGTCACACAGTTCTTTGTATATATAAAATTTCCATGTACATATTGACATGTAGGTAAACAATATGCCTGAGGAGGTATGAAAATACAACATTACAAACACACAGTGAAGTAGATAATGCTGTGCTGAGGACTGCAATCTAACATTTTTCTGAAATGTACAAGTAATATAAATTAGAAAATACTCCACACTATGTATGCAGTATAAAGGAAACAAAAAAGAAAGACTGATTTGGAAGCACACACAAACTAAAGGAATACCTGATTAACCTTTCACTGACTCCTGGGCCACGTGATGCAAAGCTTGCTTTCCTCTTAGAGTGATGGCTTTAGAAGAAGATGTTAAATTTAACCTCTGGCGCAATGATAAATTGACAATAAAAAATTCAATGGCTTGGTAATTACCAATCACTTCGGACATCGGCAACATTTTTCAGTTCTGTCAGTGCTCATTGGCACAAAAGCTTCAGCTGAAATTCTCTCGATCTTCCTCTTTTTAACTTTGTTTTCATGATGCAGATTAAATCTGCCACCCTATTACTGATTCATTTTCCTAATTTTTCATGTCTGCACCATGCCCCAGCTGCACGAGGCTGATAATTGTGGAGCCCAGCCCTGATGATTAACATCAGAAGAATTAATTATGCCTGCCATTAAAATTCCAGGTTGCACATGGTGATCAAGAAAAATTAAGTTTCTCTAGGCCTCTAAATCATTTCACCTTTGAGGAGAATGATAGTGCCTCGACAGCTAAACTGCAGCCTGTGTTCCAGAGAAGGTCTAAACCACGCACTCTGTGTGTAATTCACTAAATGCCTTCCTAGTTATTCTCACTGGTTTATTCCACTTGCTGAAAGAATTTACTGCTCTCCAAGACAGCTAAAGCATATAGCTGATTGCTTGATTCCAATATAAAACATCTTTTTTCCTCCATTCCTCTCTGAGACTTTCTGAGGAGTACCTGCTATATTAATTTCCAGATTAAAGCACCACACAGAGAATGAAAGATCTAGGCACAGAGGTAGTTACTCAGAATTGGTAGATAATTTACTTTTGTCCCTGTTGCAAACTAAGGGGAAATTGTAATTTTAGTACTAGATGAAGACAATGATATTTCTCAGAAATAAATTGATAATGAAACAAAACCAAATTGCTAAGATCTTTAGGCTAAGTAGAAATGAGTAAGGAAAAGCCTGTTGACTGACGCATTTCAAAAATTATTTTTGCATGGGAAACTCAAAACATATTTGGTCTAGCCTAAGGTATGACATTTACTGGAGCCATAAAGAGTAAGATGATATGCATTTATCATGATCTTTTCCACACTGTTTCATTTTTAAATTACCATAATCATGTGTATTACTGGCTTAGCTTTAGAACATTGTGATGAGGAGTCATATTTTGATGAACAGAAGTAAATATCTTATGTCAAATAGTAAATGTCACAAAGATTATGCATAAACTATATATCACATCTGCTTCTCTTGTTATGTTTAGGCAGTGCCACCATAGCAAAAGTATTAGATGTGGATATTCTTGTTAGAAGTAACAGAATCAGACCAAAGAGCAGTAGAAGAGCAATTATCTTCCCCTATAAAATATGATATAAAATGGGAAGACTTGGTGCATTTAGAGATTAATACCTACGGGAAGTCATGTGCATGGTGAAACAAGAAAAGACCCCTCAGTTTAAAACTTAAATCCTTGAGTTTAACATGAACATCACTGCTATAGCTCAAGGATATTGTATTCTATATAAAATTAGCCATTTAGGACTTGTGAGGATTTTAATGCACTGTCTCACGACTGACAAATAGCATAGTATTCATGATTAAATGAACATTTATTGTATTTGTAACAGTATTCCAGGAATGCCATAAAATGAAGCATGAAGTCATCTATTTAAACATTTTTAAAACACGTCTTAACTGAAAGCATTGAAAGTATCTCCTTACAAGACTTTCAGCTAAATCTAAAGCCTTTTTCTTCTCCTCCAGGACATAAATGATAACTCAAAGATACCAAGTTTTTCAGTAAACCACAGATGTCACTGCAGAGAGTTAAGACAATCTAATACCTTTTACAGAAGCGTAGGAAATAAGGTAAGAAGAAGATAGTTACTGGTCTTGCTCATTTCTATCATCCATGGAGAATAAATGAAGTCCTAAAGGGACAAGAGGCAACACCACAATGAAATGGGATTAAAATACTGGTATAAGAGCGTGTCAAACATTTTCTGAATTAGAGTAGTGTTCAAAACCATAAATTCCACTTTTAGCAAGCATGGCTATTAGTCAATGTAGTTAATTAACTGATAAAAAGTTAATCACAAATTTTTAAACAACCCCACAAATCTAACAGTATCTCACATATTCAAAAATATCAAATTTAACACTAACAGTAATTATTTTTTGCATACATTAAAACTTACTGCAAACAGTTTTACTATGGAAATACATAAATGCTGATTCATAAGCACAGTCAGCACAGTATGAGCTTTGGGATAATATTATCTTCATTGACGTCAGCCTGGAGAATGACAAAATCTAATTTGTCTTGAAAGTAGCTTGGCAGGTTATTATGGGATTAAGCTTTAGTCCAAGAAAGGCAGGGATTAATATGTCCCATTTCCCCCCAAATTACCAACAGTCTTTGTTCTCTTTATTATTGCTAGTTTGCAGGTGACTTTTGCTCATATGTATGTGTACATAGCACTTCATCTAGCAATCAACTGAAATACAACAGATGCTAGAGTACAAGAGTACAACAGCGCTAGCATTGTCACAAGTCAGGAAGTTAACAGCCAGGCCAAATCCACACTTCCTCATTTACAAGAACTTGTATATAATATTCTACTAATTATTATAGTGAAAATACAGACAACGACTATCACTTCAATCAACCGTTTTGGTTGTAAGAGCTTCCAGTTCTAAACCTCTAAACTTTGGCAAATGTTAATTTCCACTCAAAAAATCCCAGAATCAGCACAGGGAGATGAAAACCGGTGTGTGCTGGGAAGAGGAGGAAAGGAATAGTAAATAGTAGAAAATCTGCTTGCAGAAAGGGTTTTATATAATAATGGTTTTATTTATGTTGTAATCTGAAATCAGAGAAAATTCTATTCAGAGTGTTGACTGGATGTGGATTCTTTTAGCCTACTGAAGAGCAGCTACAAGAGGTGACGCTGCTTTTTGTTGAAAGTGTGATGCATAACCTGCATTGCAAACCCCCCGTAGTATTTTGATGGTCAGGGAGATCAGCTCTAAATAACAAAAATAAGCCATATCCTGATTCCAGATCATGTTAGGCAAATTTAAATTGAGATGTAGTTATCAAAAGTTAATGAATCTATATGAAATGTATTAGATAAAGAGGAGTTTTCATTTTTAAGAGATAAAATTCTAGTTTTTAGCTCTGCAGCCTTTCTTTTCCCCCCACTCCAAAAAGTTATCTCATCTTCGTAGGTAAACACCACCTACCATTACAAAAAACTCAGCATTTTGCATTGTCAGTCATGGTGCTTTATCCTGAGTTACTTAGCCTGTTCATTCCAACTGCATAATAGGTAAAACAAGTTACTATGGACATCAGTGGAATTTCTCACCTTAAATCTTTTGTTGGTAATTCTCAGAACCACAACTAATTGAAAGACTCTAGCTCTGCCAGTCAAATTTTCACTAATGTGGTTTCCTACTGTATCACATTACAAACTTGTATTACATACACAGTGTGCTCACCTTTGACATGAAAATAATTCCAGTGGCTATTATGCATACATCTGCCTGAAGGACAATGAGTGCATACATCTGCCTGAAGGACAATGAGGCCTTCAGTTTAATCTCTTATACTCTTTTGTGATTTTTTTTTGGCATAACTACTCTTCAAATATCCACTTGTCTGCTAATACATTTTAAGTTTTAGCTACTACATATTTGCATTAATGTGAGTATGAACATGAACCCACTGTGGCAGGTGTTGTAAAACCTAGGGAGCCTTTACTCAAAGACTGAACTTTCCATGACAGGATGACTCACAACGACATACCAACAGAGGAATACAAGTAAGCAATGAGATTGAATGTTGTTAGAAATTTTTTGTAGCCTTTACAAAAAACCCTGAAACATAGTTAATGTAAAAAGTCAGATAATGTAAAAAAGCAATCCTTTCACGCAAAATGAGAATCATGCCTCATCATTTTTTGTAGCATACCCACTGTTTTTAGTGGTGATATGCCTTCTGTGATACATTCCTCCTTTCCACCTTATTTAGGGGGGTTTTTGCCTCCCAAATATATATTTACTCGTGTCATATCTTAGTTCTTAAAAACAGTGCTAATAATACATGAAAGTGTTGAGAACATACACAGCTCAGTAAATAGTTAATTCTGAATTGCAACCTAGTGCATGAATTCTTGAAGCCAGACATAGGCTGCCATGTTTCACTGCAGCTGGTACCGTGCCTACCAGTTAGAACATATTAGCCAAAGAGTTCTAGTGAAAGCATATCTTGTGATCACTGTGCTGCACAACTTCACCTCTCAAAGAGACTAGAAGCAAACTGATAGTGCTAGATACATCAGTCAACATATCTCAAGGCAGTTGATACCACCCTATCCCCACACACAAATCAGCTGTTCCTCTCATGCACTAAAGCAGATTGGCAGGTCCGATTTCAGCATTTTTCCTGTCAATTTGCCATATCTTCAGAACTTTATCAACTCACTAAAGATCAGATATTACATGCCAGTGACATGTACACTTTGAAGTGTAACAGGCTTATAATTACATAGAAATGTTGCACGGACGCAGCTTGACGTATGTCTTCTATATGAAATAAAATCACTTCATAAATACAGACAAAAAGGAGGAAAGTCTTTTTTCTTTGCCTGCTGCTGAATAAGATACCAATTTAAGCCTCACTTATATGAATAACCGCTGACTCCAAAATAATTTGTGTTTCTAAGGACAAGTCATATGACTATGATTGTAGAATCAGTCTCCACATTTGCTGAGTATCACAGTAAAAGGATAAGAAATTACTAGTGAGGAATGTGAGAATCCAGTGAACCTTCTACAGCTTAGTTATAACTGGTAAAATATTCCTGTATTGTAATACAGCTTTCTGTGTTGCTGGATGGCGACACTGAAACACCCTGTTTTGATACCTTCTGTCTGTACTCACTACAAGTAACCCTGGCCAGTCCTCATGCTGGGATTTGCATGCTGCTTTGTCACAGATAGCATCTCTTCCTCTCAGCTGATGCTACCATGTCTACTGTCTTCTGCACGTGCCATTTCTTTCTGAGCAACCCTGTATAGGATGACTGGTCTGTAATGTACAAGCTAGCAATGACACAGCCAAAAGCAGTGTATGCAGTTGTATTTATTGTATGTAACACTACTGTATATCATCTCTTTCTATAATGAACTAATAGTAATGGATTTTGAACACTTAATTGTTATTACAGTTAGAAATACTGCTATAGAGAACCATTTCCTATCGTAGTTTAAAAGAAGAAATGATATTTTGTGCACATAGATTCTTTACCCAACTGATTTCAATCAAGTGTACCAGTTTAAATTATTCTAGACTTGTTTCCAGTTAACTTTTCAATAAAACAGGAATATTTATCTATACATCTTCAGTTGTATGGTAATCAGATCTGGGCTCCATCTCCCTTGCTCTCTGCCACTGTAATTTGTAATTAATTTGTAATTTTACACACTCAAGAACATATCATCAGTTTTGTCACATGTTCATGCGGTTTTTCCTACTATTCACACCCTGAGGGATATTCAGGTTTCAGGACCTTTTGTATGCTGCAGCAGGCCAGGAAGCTGGCCTGTCTAATGCAAATCACTGGAAGACACTTCTTCCACCACTGCCTCAGGGTGTAGAAAAGGTTCTAAATATAGAATATACAATTATTTCATCATTCAAATCTGCATTTATAATGTATTAAAATTCAACCCTGAAACAAAAAAGTTTAAGTCTTCCTGTGGCCAGGTCATTGCTTCTACAGTCTTTTACTGTCACATTCAGGAAAACTCCTAACCAACTCAAAAGGCAAGCAGAGCTAGCTAATACCACTCCGATATTTGCTGAAGTCCAACCATCTGTTAATTCTTTGGAAGGCAGATGTCCATTTCTTCAAAGCAGGGTAATGTTCACATGCCAGGATGAAGTTTTACTACACATACTTAATCGTATATTCCAGATACACATACAACTTGCTAATCACAATTTGTACAATCATCCTCAGGTTCATAAAATTCCATGTAATTTGACAGAGGCTGGGTGCTGGTTCAAAAGCTTTTTGTTCCAGTATAGGTTTTACTAATTTATTGCCACCTCCTGCATAGGGGTTTCATTCAAAATATTAAAAGTAAAATGGTGTATGTTTAGGTCAGCTCATCTTGTTGGCAAGATCTGGTGTGATGATTCACACAAATAAAGATTCCGATGACAGTTTCCGTTTCTGATCTCCAGGGAAGAATTTAGCAAAATATAATGAATTTGTGGGTTTTCTGTTAGCAATAATCAGAATAAGGACAACTAATTTGGCAAAAAATTCACAATCATTTTTACGGAAATGTACTTACAATATTACATTTTGCAATTAATGATACCACTTAAGGAAAAAAAATCAAGCTCACACACATAGTGATTAATAACATTCTAGTTTGTTACAGTTTCTTTTGATGAAAACCTGCCAGTTAGGTCAATATTTCATCACTTATGATTTCCATTTTCACACACTACTAACCTATGCTCCAGGTCTGGAGAACAGGCCAGCAGTTTCAAAAAATGTTTCTATTTCCTTTCATTTTACAGTGTCAACCATGCTTCATTTTCAAATACCTTAATATTGAAAAACTTGTCACTATCCCCCAGATGATGCAAAATAACAAAACTAACAGACTGAGGGCAATTTAGTATTTTCTGGTTTAAAACAGTAATTTTAGTTTATCGTCAACGCATTATTCATCTGTGAAGAAATCTGCATGCTTCTGTACTGATATTCCTTTATTTGACCTTCCAGAAAATATACTGACAATAATTTTTTCCTAAACAATACTTTGCAGTATTAATTATAATAATTTATAAAAATATAGAAAAATAATAATTCTTAGCAGTGAGTAATTGTTAAAAAACATCATTTGGAATGCAAACACAACTAGAAACTTAAAAAATATCCTCTCGTTTTCTGCAGTGAGTAGGCTCAATACCTCAAGGGATTGATGGAGAATAAAAATACCTTTCTCATGGCAGTTTACCCTCCTTATCCTATATCAGACAAAACCAGTAGCAGTCAAAGGTCAGGGCACAAATGAAAGCTACTCAGCTAAGTGAAGCTTTGCAAGAGACAAAGATAAATTGATATGGATGTGAGAAACTAGAATGAATGAAGAATTAAAAAGACGTTCCCAATGGTCTGGCACCTGTAACAGAAGACAGAAAAGCACATACCCTACTATCAATGTCAGAACTGTTTACAACATTTCAGCTAAGAGTAGCTTAGAAAAATAGCATAACATCTCTTCAAAATCACCGAGTCAAGTCTTTAGTTGTTTACCTGGATTTACTGACATGTAAATTCCAGACGCTAGAAGACATTGAAAGGTAATATACTTGAAATATCACTCGTAAGGTTCTCTGCTGAAGAACATTTTTATGTAAGCATGCTTTAGCAATCTCAATCACAAACTCAAATGAGGACCAAAGTTGGAAACCTCATATAGTCCATCTATTAATGAAAACAGCACTTCATTATTTTAATAATGTTAAAATGTCCACAAGTCTTGAAACTCAAAAAGACAAAACCTTGTGGATTCAAGTGTTCAAGGTTTGATTCTGCTTTTATTTAATTCAAGTAGCTGTTGAATTAAATTCATTCATTTAGTAATGAATTACTAAATGGTATCTTTTTTGGAGCAAACTCTGATTTTAAGGCTTTTTAAACTCTCTTTTAGACTTGCATCTTCCTATGAGGGGATTTGGCTTTGGTAATATGGGAGGACTCTCAATGATAAATAACCTGAACAAGTAGCAACATTTCACTCACGCAGAGCAAGAAAATTCATTCCCCAGGGGTTATGTTACTGGGAACTCCTTAAATCAAAATGTGGAAACTCAATATTGAGGTAAACATAAACTATAAGCTTTATTGATCCTGTCTCTTGTGACTCGGCATTACCACCATGTTAGAGACATATTTCTGTATGGGGCTTTCTCCTCAGTTTTACTGAAATCCTGGTCAGACATCTAAGAACCCTGAATGAAATTAATGGATATGTTTTCCAGTGAAGGAGGTTGCCTGTTTGGCATAAACTGCACTAACAGTATGAAATGCCTTCTGATAAGAGGCCACGTTTTGTTTTCTGACCTCGTGCAATGCTTGTTATACATTTATAAATATTTACATAATTTTGCTTTATAATAATTTGAGTGACTATTTACCTATCAATATGGCGTGAATCTGAGTAGATGCAGAAAAGGATAACTGGTGGGGCATGAAGATGCCAAGGTTATAAACAAGTGCTCGTATTTACAATCAAGCTCTATTTTCATTACCAGCTTATCTAGCACAGACATAGATGTAAGTGGAGAACATCAGAGCCCTGTGTCAGGCAACACCCACCCTAGTTCATTCCTGTAAATTCTCCAGTGGCATGTTTTATTGCCCCAAAGACACCACACGATGGCTATTTATTTAATTGCTTGTAAAGTCCAGCAAAAGAAGCGTGTCTCAAGTTTGGCATGTTAGTTTCCTGCTTGCAGATTTACAGGTTAGCGCTGTTTGGGTTTTCAGAGTCTCTTTACAAAAAGTGTGAGGGGCCCATTTCACCAGAAGTCCAGCTGCTTTGTCTTGCCTCCAAACAGTCAAAATCCCCCAAAAGGCACAGAACTGCAGTCTACTTGAAAACTGGTGTGTTACCCCTCCAATCGCTGATTAATATTTGACATATTCTCAAAGCAGAGTTCTATAAGAAGTTCAGTGTTTTCTCTGTCCTGTCCTTTCCTTCCCTCCTCCTGCCTAATTTTGTAGACAGACAGCCATAATAACGCAATAGAAGCATAACTCTTTAAACTGAAAATGTCATCACTTAAGAATACAAGAGAGTGGTATGTGTCGTGTATGTCTGCAAAATGCAGTTGCTGTCTGTTACAGTCTGTAGCAACTTTTAAATCTGTCATCACAGCATGAATTTCATATTAAGCTCCTTCCCAGTGCTTTAGCCAGGAAGTAAAGAGGGGAACATACTGTATCATTTATGGGCATGCTGGTGCTGGGTCAACCATGACATCACTCTCCACTCTGCTGAGCTGTAATGAGGTGAAAAGGCAGCTTTAGAACAACATAGCACTTTATTTATTAGGAAAATTTAAGTGTATGTGTATTTCAATTTATGATAAAACTGAAAACAAAGGTTATGGACTATAGCTCCCTTAGATTACAATGCAAGGGCTGGAGGGCGGGGGGCAGGAAGGGGGCAGGTAAACATTTTGTAGATGGTGAGAGATTTAATGCACATAAAACATACAGGACCAAAAGTTCTCAGCAGGCTAAAATCCTGTACTGACTACCCAGCCAATTACAAATTGTTGACAGCGCATTTTGCTGCCATCAAATTGTGTTATGTACTTTGATCACAGCATGTCACTCAAGCAAGAGTCTGATGGAGTTGAGATTAAATCTTCAAATTCAAAAGGACTTAGGCATACAAATAGAAAAAAAAAAGCCAACAATTCAGAGAGGGGTAGAGACTATAAGAGCCCTTGATTGCACAAAGGTCCCTAGAAGTCTACAACACTTTTTAAAAAACATAGAGAGGCTGGACAGGTCACAGTATCTTTCCAAACAAATGCTTGAATATAAAACAGAAGTTAGTACTTTACAGAAAGGATTTAAATTTTTTTCTCACAAATGAATATGGGAAAGAAGAGGTACCAAGAAGTAGAAAAGCACAATGCAGTATAGGTCTGATGAGACTTGCAATTCACTGCCCTTATTCCTTTTTTTCCTCAACTAGTTCTTCTAGTGTTCTGTTTTATTTTTAAGGTTGGCACAATTATTTTTCATGCTTAAATAAAAGAGTAAGGAACATATTATTTTTACTGCAGGCATAGTACCAGCAGTTGGCTTTTTGTGGGAAGAACTGCAAAAGCATCACTGCCGCTTGCTCCCATTTTGAATCTTGTTTTGCTTCTAAAATGGCATCCCACTGCCAGCTGATCACCAGCCTGGCAATCCCATCTTCTTTGGCACACACTCTAAATCCCAAATCCACAGTATTAAAATAATATTTTTAAAACACTACACAAGAGCTGGAGATTTTCCATCTGTAAGATCTGAACACAGTTAAGTACCAGGTCTCTGACATTAATTTCTAGGCAGTACTGTCATGCAAATTATTTTTTTAATTAATGTACATAAATACACTGCTACATATAATTCAGTTGATAATTACATTTAGGTTTAACAAAGAACTGTAAAGCTTGATACTGAGATTTTTTTTTCCCTACTACAAGATGTAACTTCAAGTCCCAAGAAACACCTAACCTGAAATTGGTGTGTAGCCAGAGTATTGAGGGTTCTAACCTTCCTAAATATCTCACAAACTTCTAACATCTAGAATTTTCTTCACAGTGTTTGGCAGAAAATACTCCATCAAAAACTCATCTGGAAGAGTCAGTGTCAGGCCCTGAAAAGGGGGTATTCTTTTTTACAAGAGTAAGCTGATGTCTCAGCATGGTACTAACATACAATGTAATGAAGGAGTTGTAATTTTTTCAGATTAAAACTACATTCCTCTCTGTTCCTAGAGGTTTAAGAAGCCTTAATATATTTCTCAAAGCAACTGTATAATTGCTGTCCAAACTGTCACATGGGGAAATTAATTCTGTGTAGAATTTTTATCCCAAAAAAGGAATAGTTTCTTTTATTTCATACATGCATCAGGCAAAAGTCTCAGACAGTCTTAAGATCATGCTTCAAAATATCAACCTTCCACAAAAAACAGTATGAAGTATGCAGAACAGATAGTTTTGTACATGTTCTTGCTTCTGCCCAAAAATATCCACCAGACAGCACAAAGTATTTCACAAGTATCATTTCCAGT
Organism: Upupa epops; assembly: GCA_013397515.1. Lineage (NCBI taxonomy): Eukaryota > Metazoa > Chordata > Aves > Bucerotiformes > Upupidae > Upupa > Upupa epops. The sequence goes on from VZRI01004671.1 coordinate 325,614, forward strand.
GCCAAAGGAAAAGCTAAGTAAATGAGAAAACTCATGTACTAGTAACTCCTCAATCCAAATGCAAGCAAAACCATTACATCTTTCACTCCTCCCTGTTCTTCTAATGATTTTGTTTTGGTTTAAGATCACCCGATCACCCTCTTGTCTTTTTCTGTTTTCTCCCTATTCTAATAGGGTTTCATCTACACACAGATTTCCTTGCTTAGGAAAAAAGGACTAAAGATATGCCGTGAATATATCTCATTTCTTAAAATATCTTTTTCTGCCTTTTCAATGCACTTTGAAAAACAGTTCTGAAAAACTGTCTGAGGAACTATTTCTTTAAAATATTTTTATTTAAACTTGACTTGTAAAACATTCACTCTACTTCCCCTCACCATGTGTTACTTACTTCAAATACACCATGAACCAACAGTAAACACTGTTTTCCATCTCTAGCTGTGACAGAAAGCACCTGGAAGACAGAAGATGACTGACAAAATCAAAACCAAGATTATACAGTAGGAACCAAATTCATTCTTCATATGTTTCCTCAAATGGTGACCTAAATTGAATTGCACTGTGAGTGAGTCTGGCTCTCTATCTGCATTTCTTATTAAATTGCTCACTGTTAGCATCTGCCTTTTCATTATACCCTGTGGCCTTTTCTTTCCATTAACCTCACCATATGCCCCAAGTTCAGTACTTCCTCCACTGAATTCATTTTGTCATCTAGAGATGTCATCTGCAGATGACTACTTGCATGATACTCTTTTCAACAGGTAGCCCTCTGTACCTTTCCGTTTTAGTAGGTCTTTTCTGTCAGCCCCCATCACACAGGGGGTTAGCACAGTACTCCCTATGAATCTACAGTCCTTCAGAAAAGAATAAAGAGAAAAGCAGAACACATTATTATGTCACTATATGAATCCAGAATGAGCTACTCTTTAATGTTCAATGTATCTTTGGTTTCTCTAGCTCAAAAGACTGTAGCAGTATATGAAAATAGAAAGGAAATTCCAGCAGAGACAACTGGAACTCAGAGTGACTTCGACACAGAAATGATTAAACAGTTCAGGACTCTTTACCTTCAAGCCCTGCCTGTGAGAGGACATGATCTTAACTATAAAAATCAGAAGCTGCATGAATAGCTGAAAGGTCTTTTCTATTACAAGAATTAGACAGTATCAAATAAAAACAGTGTAACCAGTGCACAGATAGAGGAACAAAATTACAGGATGGTGGGAATGTTGAAAATATAATGTGACTTTTAAAAACTGTCAGATATTTTCATGAAAGAAAAAGCCATCCAGAGCTATTAAACACAAAGGTATCACCTTTGCTTCATGAAATCCTAGAGCCATACATCAATAGAAACTAGAAGAAGGGGATTATCACTACATGTTTGACCTAATCTCATGTTCTTCCTTAGGTAGTTATTAGTTCCACTGTTGGAGTTCAGCTAGGCTGATAGAGGAACTCCAGTTACACCAGCAGCAACATTTTAAAATCTCATCATCTGACACAGCTTACTGCCTGTGCAGTGACAGCTAGTAAGAAAGAAAATACACTTCTACCTCAGCTGCTCCAGTTCACAGTCTCAGTTAAAACACTAATATGAGCTGTGGAACAAAACACAAATCTCAGTCAACTTTCTTCTGTAAGAGCAGTGACATGCATTTGGTGAGGAAGCAGCAGAGAACACTGCCATAGTAAGATTCACAAATGGTCTTTTGATAACGTCCATATCATCTACATGTGGTACTGCAAAGCAACCTGCTTGCTAGTTCACACCACGGTCCCATAAATATTTTACCTACATTTTCCTTTGTTCAAAAATCACAGGAAACAAATATTTCTTAGACTGCCTTATAATCTGCATGGAAAAAGCTGTGTGGGAAGAAACAGACAATGAAACCCAATGCAGGAATATACCACATCAGTCAGAACCCCCACCCTATCCGCACACAATCAGTACCAGCTGTAGTCCAATTAAACTTAATCTAGTCACATGCTCATGTGTTCCTCAGAAATTAGAGGAAATCAATTCAAATGCTAATGAGAAAACCTATAATTTATTATCTGCTGAGGAATGCATGTTACATTAATTTTAACTGTAAACAATTATTTTTATTGAAAGATTAATTACACCATCTTACACAATTTCCGTTTTTCATATTTTTTTGAAGGAATCACTTGTCTGCTGCATTTTTGTTGACCTGTCAGAATATTTTAAGCCTAGAAAAGTATAATTAATTTAGTAATACTACAAATGTGGTTTTCCTTCTTCTGTCAAAGGAAAGTAGGACAAATGCCTGGGGCAAAATACAGAAAGACCCAGTTGAAGCTCTTGGCCTAAGCAATAGTACAAGTGCTGAAAAACAGTGTATTCCCTGCTGGGAGTCTGGAGATAAAAATGTAAGGTGCGAGAAAATTCCAGGTACAAGTAAACTTTCATGGGTAATGGCCAAAGAAGAATGAAAAATACAATTTTTATATAACCAAAATATCATTCAGCTAGCCAATAGTTTGCTTTATTTTTAGTTGATCTCTTTTTATGTGATGCTTTTTTTCCCTTGTACATCAATTTAAAAATAAACAATTCAACTTCATTGCACAGTCAGGAAGCTGCAAAATATTTTGTCAACTAAACACAGTGAAGCAGTGGAAAAGAAGAGCACTTCAGGAAAACTTACCTTGTTTGCTGACTAGAAGCCTTACCATTCTATAAAGTATGTGCACAGAAAAAACAATTGTATTGTAGGTAAAGTATATTGGAGTGATACAGAGGCAGACAACATCAAAAATAATCCAAATTGCATTTATTTTTATTTTTGCTTTTGTTTCTGGACTTCTTTATTATGTTTAAAAACCCTGCTCTAATTTCAGCAAAGAGCAGTGATAAAAATCTCATCCTAAGCAGCACATTAATGTTTTTATGTTTGATTTTTGAAACCATTAAGAATTCAGACAACCTTATCAAACAAAAATCAAAACCAGAAGTGCATTTAAAGACTTAATTTAGTGGCTGGCCAAACAAGAAAGACCATCCACTACCTTAGCTTCATTTCACATTAATTGCTAGAACAGTTCTCAATACAACTGAATTTGGGACAGATTTTGGGATTACTGAGGGGCTCAGATTTTGGGGCTCTAATTAAATAGGAAAATTTCCTGACAAGTATTTTAGCACTACAACTGGTCACAATGCTTTAAGTGAAACATGACAAGCGTAGCTCTTTCCTCCCTCACAAATCCTTTTCAAAACTGATTTGCATTTTCACAGATTTCTTAATGACACATAATGTATTCAAAGAAGACTTTAAACTTATCTGACTTTGTGTATAACTCTAAACAATTTTATGCTACTTTTTTTCTTGTCGCGTCTAGTAAATGCAATCACATGTTTCTGTTTATAATAAATGGTTAGCACACTTTTTATCTGGGAAAAAGTGTAACATGGCAAATAGCAAAAATCAAAAAATAATAGATAACATTGTTCTGCACAAATAGCATTGCTCACATGAATAGTGAGGAAGATTACATATACTCAACCTACAAACTGTAGTGCAAGAAGAATACATTATCATAAATATTCGCCAAAAGCATCTGAAGATGAGTTTTAGAGAATTGGGCAGAATTAACCGTTTGTCCCCTAACTGTGTTCTTAATAATAGATTAGTATTTTACAGGGAAACAGGACACCAGGTTGTAACATCTCACCAATTTTGTACCTGAATGAAAAATGCCCACATTTCTTAGTGTTTCTTTGCTGTCTTTACCTTTCTAATAAAAACAAAAACTGTAATGCACACAATACTCACTCTTTTCCTCCAACTTTGTTTTAACGAATAAAGCATCTGCTTTAGAAATTTGTCAGAGAATTACCATTAGCGATCAAGAAGACTTGTTCATAATGCAGAGTTAAAGGAAAATAAAGGGCAAGAAAACTTCAGGCATCATTTGTGTTAGAATATTGCTGGATCCTACACTTCAGCAGAATTAGTGGTTCAGCAGTTACCACAATTAACAGTTTGCCTGTTCTAAATGAGCTTTGGTTTCCTGAGCTAAGCTGAATGTGATGGTGTCATTTGTTGCATTTGTTAGAGAAACTCAATGTGTTGTAGCTCAGGTTCTTCACTAACACTGGTTAAACTGTAAAACTACAAAGTAGTAACGTAAATGGAGCATACTAGCATATATCACATGTATATTAGGGAAGCGTGCTGCCATGCAGCTCTGGTTAAGCAGTAAGGAACAGTTTTCATACAGACTTCATGCTTCAAGCCCATATGTTTTTACTCCTTCTCAATAAAACTAGAGAATGCAACGAAGCCACTCCAGACACCTTTGTACTTAGCATACTGATGACATTCAATGACCTAAAGATTTTTAAGTTGGTACAGGGTATTATGATGCTGTAACATGTGTTATCCTCACAGTTTGCTTGAGCACAGTCTGCAGTTCATTCTGCAGAGTAGCAGTTTTGACATCTGTCTTTACTGACACTTCTCTCCAAGCAAAAACAGTGCTGACAGTTTCCTGGAGAAGGATGCAGGATTTTTAAGAGAGGTATTTAGTAGGATTATAGCAATCACTAGCTTTTACTAGTTGCAAAGGTGGACTTAAATACTACTTCAAAAGAAAATGGAAACACAACTCTAATCCACTTATGCGAAGAGGCCTAAATAGAAGTCATTGATTTGTGTATTTCCAAAAGTCATATTCTGAAATCAGAAAGAATTATTCGATGCTTCCAGATGGCCATATCTTAATCAGAAACCATTAATTTTAAATCAGATGACCTGCACTAATTCCCAAAATTTCCAGCTAAACCAATAAATTTGACTGCATTGAGGTATTAAATTACTTGCTGGGGCAGAAGGTGGAGTGGCACAAAGAACAGACCAATAGGCAAACTTCAAAACAGACAGCAAACAGGTGAAAAAAGCCCAAGTGATCTCAACAAATGAACTGCAGTCCCCACTACCAAGGCTCTTCCCCATCTGGGTTACAGGTGTATTCCCTCCAGACAGCAGTCGATCTAACACAAGTATGTGAGTAAGACAAGTTAACCAGATCTGAGAGGTTTATTTGTACAACTCAGAATGCTGGCTCACTTTATATGGTGTCCCATATCTAGTTATGGTCAGTCTCTCCTTCAGAGGAAGATGTAAACAAACAAAAAATATTGCATGTATGTACTCAGATGTCAGATGAAATTGCTTGTTGATTGGCTGAAGCTCTGAAGCTTGAGACCTCTTTATAACCATTGTCTTATTGCAAAGCTGGTTGTGTCACAACACAATGCAAAGGCATTTTGGAGAACAATGCAAGCACTCCAGCTTTTGCGACAATCTGCAAAAGAGAGGAACTTGAACTTATAAACTCCAATAATAGAAAAGACAAGCAGAAACCTCTAGTAATCCACTTTCACTGCCATTCCCACATTCCTGTCCCTATAGACAGACTGGCATTAGAATTTCCCATTGAATTTTGGTATTCTTTTTTTTATTTTTAAAGGCCTACTCTCCCTTCCTTAAAAGTCTAAGTAGTGATGAGCCCTCTACTTCACTTAGCAAGCAGTTCCTGTATTTAATTACTCACAGCTTCCAGCCATTCGATCTTGTTATGCTTTGTCAGCAGGACAGAAAAGCCCAATTACCACTTTTTTTCCCATGGAAGAGATATCTGTGTGCTACTTGATCTGTAAGAATCTGTATAAGTACAACTCCTTGCTTCTTTCTTGAAAGAAAAAGGCTTCTTCTCAAGCATCACCATAATTTTCATGGCTTGCATTGGACCCTCTTACTTCCATATATACCTCTTGAAGGGTAGTCTTCAGAAAACAACACAAACTTATTAGTCATCTTGCCAATATGTTTGTACTTCTTTACTTCTACATATACTTTTCTTCAAATACAGCCATTTTTAGCTATATCTTTGACAGCTTATATTAAATGGAATATTGATAGGATACCGTGTTCTAAGACAGAATTAATACTTATATTCTTAAGTTGCAGGTGTAGCATATCTTGCTATATTATCGCAAGTATCTAAAGTATAGCATCTGCGCAATTTGAAATAATGTGATAATTGGTGTGTGGCTATGTCACTTGGTCACTGAGATCAATTTAACAATTGCACATTTACTTTATTGTTAGGAATCACTAGCGTTTATCACATCCACAGACTCTAGCAACTCATGGTTTTAAGCATTGTCCATGCTTTTTTACAACAATGTTAGTATCAAAACAAGTATAGATCCCTGGGTAGTTCCACTGAAAATAAATAAATAAATAAATACAGTGTTACTGCACTTTACCAATAGCATACAGCTGCACTGAAAACATTCTACGTAAGTGCACAATCCTGCATGGCTTAGATGGTACCAGTGATGGAAACACGATGTAGAGCTATATGGGATGCATGTACAATCTCCCAAAGAACCTCCCCAGTAATGATCTGCAGCTTCCAACTTTTCAGAATCTCCTCCTTTAGCCAAAGGAAGGAGCCATCATTTCTTCTTGAGCAAAATGCTGTTTTCTAAATATTGCATAGACCAGTTTTACACTAAAGTAACGTGTATCTAATAGAAATATGATCTTTTGAAAGCAGTATGTCATGGATTTAGTCTTGTTCTTGGTTTACATATGTCTCAATTGGAAAAGTTTTGTTGAAAGTTCCACTGTCAATTTTTTAGTAGTTGCATGGCATTCAAATACAAAAGTTGCCTATAAACCTAAAACCTAGTAGCTGGATAGACCCAGAGATGTAATTGCTTTCCTTTTTTTTTTTTTTTTCCTAAGTCTTCCCTTAGTTTGGAACCTCATCCTTTGGATAAATGTGTGAAGAGAAAGCCTGAATCATTGAGGGTCTTTTCCTGCTTATCAGAGACCATGATGAATATTTGAGTAGCTGTACAGCCTTAGATGTGACAGTTACCTGTGTACTGCCATAGCTTCATCACAGATAATGCTGTAAACATTTCAAATACAAACTCAAACATTACCCTATGTGCAGGTTGATATCAGACCATCTGTGAGTATAAACACTTGTGCAGATGAATTCCTGCTGCATATCAGCTGATGAACATATAGATGAGTTTCCTCTGTGTAAAACAAAGTCTTTCTGACTAATCAACCTTTGCATCTTGACACTTCAGTGGTATAGTATATACATCCTCTCAGCTCTGCTATCAGAATGTAATAAATCTTCCTGCTAGTGTCATAATACTCTTCCCAATATTTATAGTTACAAAAATTTAACTCTTTGACTGCATGTTAAAAAACGAAGAGAGGATTGATTGTTAAAGTAAAAATCAATTTGAGGGTTTTGATGATTTAACAAGCTGCAAAAGCATAGAAATGTATCACAAAAACTTTGATTGATTTATAACTTTGTAATCCATCCCTCCTCATCTATTATCCTGTAAGTACTATATTACCAATCATTAGCAGCAAGATGAGATAGAATACTGACATCTTCCTGACACAATATGACCATAACTGGAATCTTCTAATACACAAATGCTTTTACCCCGCTATTAATAGTGCCCTTCGCTGAAGATGGACTGGTATTGCCAGCTGTATTGAACGGCCGACGTTTTCTATCAATCCTGGAAGTGTCTGCTTCAGATGGTTGTACCTACCGGAACAAGCCAGACAGACTACTGTGCTACTTGTTCTTACCAGTACTTTCATTTATCTCTGTAGAAAGCCAATCATTTAAAATTAAATCCATAGTAGTAAGGGTGAGGTGGATATACTTCAGCACCATGGAACCAGAATCTGATTTTGATCTCCATGAAAAAATGCTTTCATTTCATTTTTTTACAATGTTTTCATTACATTTTTACAATTACCCAATGTGCATGAGACTTCAAGATTATGGGTTAGGACCAGCAATGATATCAAATAAAGATCAAGATCTTATTATATTACAACTTTTTGTACTGTCACAATGATAGCACTTTTCCTAAGGTTTTTGTCTCTAAAGAATTTTATACAGGATGAAACAGCACAAAGTTTCCACCAAAAATAAATACCAAGGAAGATTGTCATTAACTTATTCTTGAGCAAATAATAAGAAAAGTAATTCTTTGTCACTTGTACACTTAGATGATGTAGACCTTTTTTCTTATATCCACAGGATCACAGAATAATCATGGTTGGAAAAGACCTCCTAGATTACTGAGTCCAATTACACTGTAGATTTCAGTGGTTTAAGCAATGTAATGAACAGTTTAGGCTGCTATATATTTTGGTTTTTAGTGCACCTTGGCAAATTTTGATAGGTTACATTTGCTTTCAAGCTTTCCAAATTCTTTACAGGAACAGGTGTTGTGTAAGCTAGCCTAGACAGCAGGCACTCCCAGGGCAATTTACGGCTCTCCAGATGGAATCCCTCCTAGTTTCCTCATATCTTTTACCCCTGTATCCTATTTTATTGCTAAAGTGCCTGCCTTGGGCCAGTTTCTTAACTTCTTTATATTACTGTAAATCTAGCACAATTTTTTAATGATAATGGGTCAGTTTGCATTTACAATTGTGTAAATCAAATCAAACTTTGTAATATGTCTGCACTTTTAACACTAAATATTCCCATTAACTTCAGTCTTGTTTTTAGCTGAGTAAAAAATCCGTAACACTAGCAATAGCCTGTAACATGTTTAAGGCTGCCCAGGGGGTTTGTGGGGTCTCCTTCTCTGGAGACATTTGAAATCTGCCTGGACTTGGTTTGGGTGATCCTGCTGTGGCAGGGGGATTGGACTGGATGATCTTTCAAGGTCCCTCCCAATCCCTGGTGATTCTATGATTCTATGATATACATGCCATTATATAATATGGTCCATTTAATAATACTGCATTAATTGTTTTTATATAAGTAAATTCTAAAGAAATTCCAGATGTACCCTATTGAGAATCCAGTTATGGGTACATCTATGTCTAAAACTCTCCAAAAAGACTCTGTCTGCAGGAGCAGAGCTGTGAACAGGAGCTTTATGCATGTGTCTAGGCCAACAGTTTGGTGATGATGAGCCATTCGATGTTCCGATCTTCTGTTACACTTAACTCTTGTTACCCCCATTCCTCATCCTCATGGGGATAAAGTAGAGAAATTGGGAGTTAAGCCCAAGAAAAAAGAGAGGTAGAGAGTTTTGTTTCTAAATTTTACCCTATTCTGAACTGATTTGTAATAAATTAAATTCATTTCCCTGAGTCATGTCTGTTTTGCCCATGACAGTAATTGGTGAGTAATCTCCCTGCCCTTATCTCAACCCACAAGCTTTTGATTGTATTTTCTTTTCTCTGTCCAGCTGAGGAGGGAGAGTGATAGAGAAGCTTTGGTAGGTATATGATATCCAGCCAGGGTCAACTCATCATATTAATTAAATACTAGTAATTGTTTATATCAATCTCAGAGGGATTACATTTCAACCCTGCAAACAGTCACTTTCCACGCAAGTGGAAAGTGTCCAGTGTATCATTCACATTTGAATATGCAGCAAAAAAGGATCTCTGGAAACTTAAATACTGAGTTTTCCCCTCGGCTCCAGTGGGACAAGGAATTCTTATGGGGAAATGAACACTAGAAATGGCTGATGAATAAAATCAAATTTGTACGTACTAATTTTTTGAGGATAAAAACCACTTTAGGCTAGATTACAATTTTTAAGATATGGGAGAAGTTGGAAATTCTGCACAAAGCTAGTATATAACTCATCAATGCCACTCTACCAGGCAGTAAGACGGGGAGTACAGAGGGCTGTAATACCATTGAAACTGGCAGTAGAGCTTCCATAGATCCCAGGGGTTAATTAAAAGAGTGTCAGAAAATAAATCAAATGGATATTTGGGAACAGAAAGAGCAAGTAGATGCACAAGTCCTCTCCAGAGGCTTGCAAGCGTATACACCTTCCAATGTGAGCATGTGACTGGATTTGTCAAGAAAACAACAAATACATCTAGATTTAAGTAAGTACTTTGCCCTGCAAAAGAAGAGGATGTAAATCTCCTCAGTGAGTCAACATGCCTCAAAGGTTTATGTGTTTAGATCCAGCAACTTCATATGGCTCTTGTTCTCCTCATTCAGGCTCAGCCAAGGAATAATTCCAACATTAGACTGATCTTACTGGGTTTTTTTAGAGAAATAAAAATTAGACATGCAAACTAGCATAAGGCACAGTCATGACAAGCACCAATTTTGAATTAAGTGCCATGTCTCAATATATGTTACCATATATTGTGTATATATCTGTAGAATCTGTAGTATTCTATAAATTAAATATACTATTATATCTGTAAGACAACTCCAGTTCTGTAACATTTTCACCAATGAACATTTCATACATTAGTGGTTTAGCAGCTGAAAACCTCACATTTGAATATTTATGAAAGATCTTAATTGCTTTAAACTATAGATGTGTGTTCCTTCCATTTTATCTATCTGTCTCAGACTCTGCAATTAAATAGACATATTTAAGAGTACTTTCTAAATATTAATTGCTTTAAACATCAAACTGACAAGAATCAAAACAAAATTTTATTAAATTTCCTTTATATTGAAGATCATGGCCCAAACCTGAAGACTGTAAGTATATTAGTAGCTTTACTACATGATTAGTATTAGCTAACTTACAAGAATGTCTTAAGCATCTGCAGGAGCATTTCACCATTCTTGAGTGCACATTAATTAGTTAATAGCCCACATGATACATTAATATTTAGGATTCTTTAAAAATTATTCAAACATGTCTTTCTCATGTAAGAAGCGCCATTAGCATCTGTAAAGATATTCTTATGAACAAAATACACTTCATGGGTGTTTCCAGGATCATAGACTTGGGCATTCATGTAAACTTTTGAATGACATAAGCTATAAAGGAACTAGTGAGCTACTACTATGCTCACAGCTCTATACTCCTGCAGGGCTTGCAGAATCAGGACACTTTATTTGTAATAGTAGAACATATTTCCATTTCATTCATTGTCCAGGTGTTCTTTACACCTTGAAATTCCTTAGAAAATACTTTTCTAAATATTATCAGGTTTTAAATTATATAAATGAGGAGCCGCATTAATATTTTACTACAACATTTCCACTCTGTATAGATTTTTTTTGTTAAAATCCTATTGGCATTATGTTATAAAGATGGAGATACACAAATACAGTTAGATACATGGTCTGCTCTTGACAAATATTTCTGGTTTGCTTTCAGTCTTTTGGATGGCAAGTGCTAGAAATTCTTTCCTTCTGACTTCAAAACTTTCCAAAAACTGCTTCTATATGAGCACAATTTCTAGATCTTCCACTAATTACAGATCAGATGTGCAAGTACCAACTCACCAAAAACTTGTTATAACAATTTATCACCACTTAATGAGTGATCTTGCAAGATCTTACAAGGTCAGATTGCAATTTTATATACACATTTACCACACTGAGTAGGATAGCGCTCTCTTCAATTCTATTTCCCATCACACTACAAAAATTTCCATACTTTACCACCACACTACCTCACACAGGACTAGAAAGACTGTTACTAACTGACAACTACAAGTACTTAAGAATACAAATCAAAATGTTTTGTGCACTTCCATATGAAATTCTCTCCTCTTTTTGCCCTTTCTGTCTAAGTGTTAAGCCGAGAGCTGGCCAGGAGGGAAACACTGCGTTCTAAGCGTGATGCAAATGCATGGAAATAACTCCCACAAAGAATAAGGATTGCAGCAAATCTCATGTATGCCGTTTCACTCCTAGTGCAAAGTACATTTCTTTGACATTGCTGAACTTAAAATAAACCCATACCAACTCGTGAATTTTAAAATAAAAACTTAATCTGTAGCAAACTAAGACATTTTCTCACACACTCTTCTTCCCTGGGGAGAGGACAAGAGAATAACCATGTCAGTTACATTCCTTCATAAGCTGTTAAGCCTGAAAGTGTGATGATAAATATCATTTAACAAGATAAACATGCAATAAGCTTAGAAATAAACCTATATCTCCTCAGAAATCCAGAGAGCTTTAAAATCAACACAGCATAATATATACAGACAGAAAACACCTTTGTGGTGTTAGTTGCATGTTACTGCAATCCCCCACACCAAATATATTTTAGATATTTTTGTACATGGAAAACCAGTCTGCACACTAAAACATACAGAATTTAAATAGGTATTTCCCAGCTGCATATTCACAACCACCTCAACAGAACCATTTGTTCTGATCACAAGACAGTGTCTAAACCTATACACAGAAATATTTATGCCTAACAACAGTAAAGTCATAGACCTATTAGTCTGAAGCAATTTATTTTTCCTGGATCTGCACATGCTTCATGCACAGTCATGTTTAAGAAATGCACCCAGTGAATCTTCCCTGAGATGAAGAGAACAAGTCACACAAAAAAAGATCCTTTAGGAATCACTTTCAAACTGTCAAAACATAAAAAGCAATCAAAATACCAATTCTTCCTTAAACTAATGACTGTCCACAATGTCTGTTTCAGTGTGAAAGACTGCCATATTGTGTCTTAAATTTAAAAGCTGCTGTTGCCAGATTTATGCTACATCGAAATAAAAACTCTCATGTATAAAATGAATATAAATGTGATTTTTATTAGCAGCAGTGCTACAGAGAACATTTCCCTATTTTTAATTACATGTCCTTACACTTTTTTTCCAGTGTTCTCCATTTAATTTCCCTATCTTGTATCACAGTTTCCCCATGAAGACACACCAGCCACACTTTGTGGTGTGTACATGTGATTATAATAGCCTTCACATGTATCACCCACCTAGCACTGGGTGATGTCTGTTAAAATGCATTATAGGAATTATTATTTTTGAAAAAAACTTAAGTGTATGAAAGTCAAATATTACAGAAAACGTCAATTGTTTGGCATCCAGACAGAGCATGTAAGTCTTTGACCAACTCTAAACTGACTTCACAGATCTTGGTAAAGTTTCAGTCTATTGCCATTAAAATTACTGTTACTATTGAAATTATAAGTGATCATTTCTTCAAGCCAGTCTTGCTGTACCAAGAGTAAGGTTGGCAGTATCATGGACAACAGGTGTCATGGCATCAAAAACATTTGTTACAGAGACAATAATAAACAAAGTGAAATCAAGAACAGCATTGGAATATAAACTCTAGTTCCAAATGTCACTGAGCTTTAAATGCCAGTCCACAGATATTTTGTGGATAACTCTCCCCTCTAGCCAAGCCAAAATCCTGGGGATAAACACCAATGAACTTTAACTGAGCATGACTCCAGATATAGTGCAGAAAAAGAAATGTGTGGCTTGCTACCATGAAACATATTTAAATACAAATTATAACAATAAATAGACCAATAAATGCCAAGAATAATACTAATAATACTAAGGACATGCTTATGATAAGTTACTCATCTGGATTATAAATGAAGAAAAGATGCTTTAATCATATGCATGTTTTTTCTGGGGAAGAAATAAAAGAAAAAATGAAAACAAAGGTGAAACCAACTCTATGAAGTGGAATTTCTAGGCTAAGAAAGAATCACAAGCATTTGGGAAAAACAAACAGACAGAAGAACAAGCAAAAGGCAGCCTTAATACATATTTAGGGGATTCAACTTTGTCATTTTCTGTTTTGAGTTATTTAACAAATGCTGGGATTACTGCAAAGGAATCTGCTGGATGCAATTATACGACACTGTGCCAGCCCCAGTAACGTGAGAGGTCTAAAGTAAGCACAGAGCTCCCTCTCAGCCTACATAGTGTAATTACCTGCTGTTAAAAGATGATGTTCAAGCAAACTCTATTACTTAATATCAATGTTACTCAATCATTGAACAGTCCAAAAGGTATTTATATCTCCTCACATATTCTAATCATATATATCTCCTCGCATATTCTAATATGGTAAGTCTTTTAAACTTCCATTTGGTTATACTCACAAACTTTGAATTTTAGTCAGATTGCTATTTTACTGTTGCCAGCATTTTATTTCAACCTATTTGGAGTAGTACCTAGATTTATATATTAATAAAACATATTTTTATCTATAGCCTACTCAGATTTTAAGTCATTTATGAGACATAATTCAGATTCTCAAAGTTGACCTGTTGTCTTTACAAGCACTGTTGGGTCCCTGGAAATGGAACACAAATACAGATTGATACTGACACAGACCCACTGTTAATGAAGGAAGACTCAGTGTGTCAACTGTTGAAGGAGCTTGACCTGTACAAATAGGTGGTCCAAGATGCCATCCACCTGAAAGTGTTAGAAGAGCTGGCCAAAGTACTTGTGAGGTCATTCTTCAGAATCACAGAATCATAGAATCATTGAGGCTGGAAAAGACCTCTGAGATTGTCAAGCCCAGCCTATGACCCTATTGTGTCATCATATTTTCCTCTTGTGTCTTCCATACATTTCTTATGATACTGTTCACGTCATAAGATAGAAAAAGACGCATCATTTCCACAAGAGCTTTGCATTGTTGTTACATATATTTTGGTACAAGAGGTGTTAAAAATGTCTACTGTTTTACTGCCTACTGACTACATACAGACTGACTACATTTTGGATTCCCGAGCTCATAGACTAGATAGGCAATTGAGGCAAACAATTACTGTCCTCAACATAGTGGTAACAAGTGGGCATAGAAGGGTGACTTGCCCAGGTCAGAAAAGACTCTGAGAGATACCTGAATGGAGCTCAAGTCTCTTGAGTACCAATCCAATACCTATTACCTTTTCCCAAGATTATACTTGCAAAGGAATGGTGAGAAGGGTGAAATGTTCACAACTTTCTCTGATAGACAGGAATATACTTAGTAAAATTGTAGAGGAAACAACTTTCACTAACAAATCCTGTTGTATTACAGAATCCCTGAATTATTGACGCTGGAAAAGACCTCTGAGATCATCAAGCCCAGCCTATGACCTAATGTTACCACAATACGCTACACCATGGCACTAAGTGCCATGTCCAGTCTTTTCTTAAACATCTCCAGGGAAGGAAACTCCACCACTTCCCTGGGCAGTCCATTACAATGTCTAACCAGCCTTTCCATGAGGAAGTGCTTGCTAACATCCAACCTCTCTCCATCTGGGACCTCCCCAGTTATCCAGGACTGGTAATAAATAATAAAGAGCAGACTAGCTAGCTCTTGTGCCAATTCCTTAAGCACCCTGTGATGAATCCCTTCTGGACCCATAGATTTGTTAGTGTGGCACAGCAGGTCTCTAACTACTTCCTCCTGGATTACAGGAGGGATATTCTGCTTCCCATCCATGCCTACCAACTCAGGAGTCCTGAGGATGGCCAAGTTTTTTGTTAAAGACTGAGGCAAAGAAGGTGTTAAGTACCTCAGCATTTTCCCTGTTTTCAGTTACCATGTCCCCCCCTCATCCAATCAGTAGATTTTCCCTGGCCCTGCTTTATATTAATGTATTTATAAAAGCACTTTTTATTATCCTTAACAGATTTGTCCAGATGAAGTTCTAACAGCTTTTGCTTCACTACTTCTCTTTCTACATGACCTTACAATATCCTAAAATGCTTCCTGAGTCACCTGCCCCTCTTTCCAAAGTTGATACACTCGTTTTTTTGCCACAGACTTCATGTAATAACTCTCTGCTCAACCAGGCTGGTCATTTTCCCTGCTGGCCCATCTTTCAGCACATGGGGACAGCCTGTTCCTGTGCCTTAAGACTACCCTCTTGATGTATGTCCGGCCTTCGTGGACTTCTGTATCGTTCAGGGCAGCTTCCCCAGGGACTTTGACAATCAGTCTCCTGAACAGACCAAAGTTTGCCCTGCAGAAGTCTAAGGTCACAGTTCTACTGACCCCTGTCCTTGTTTCTCCAAGGACTGAAAACTCAATCATTTCATGATCACTGTACCCTAGACTAGCCCTAACCTTTACCTCCCCCACAATATCCTTCCTGTTTACAAGAAGCACATCCAAGAGGGCACCTTCCCTTGTTGGCTGTCTCACCAGTTGTGTTAGGAAGTTCTCTTCCACATGTTCCAGGACTGTTCTCTCTCAGCAGACATCAGGAAAATTGAAGTCCCCCATGAGCACAAGGGGCAGTGATTTTGAAACCTCCCTTGACTGCTTATAAAAAATTTCATATGCTTTATCCTGGTTGGGTTGAGATTCCCACCACAAAAACACTGTTGCTGGCATTGCTCTTGATTCTTACCCATAAGGTCTCAACCATATCCTCTTTGATAAGTCATGGAGATAGGGAGAGGTTCCTAAAGACTAGAAGAAGGCTAATTCCAAGGAGGACGCAGGTAATTGTAGATCCATTAGCCTCACTTCAATCCCTGGGAAAGTTATGGAGCGAATGCTCCTAGGAACTATTACAAGTAAACTGAAATCCTTTATTAAGAACAAGAACAGTTGAAATGAAAGAATAAAACAATCACTCAGCAATGTGGGAAAAAAAACAACTCTCCAAGACAAGCCCTCCTTTTTCTCTCCCCTTAACAACCGAGGGAGGAAAGAAGGAAGAAGGAAAAAAAAATAGAAAATGGGTTTGAGAATTGTATTACAGTAAAACTGAATCAGGAATGAGGAAAAGATGAGGGAAGGAAATTTAGGAGTTATCAGGGGTAAATAAGATGAAGAGAGATAAGCTTTTCACCAAGACCATGTGGCAGGAGGTTGCTGCAGCCAGCAGCACCCACAGTGATGGCTCTGGGAGGAAAGAGACAGTTCAGCCCTCTCATGCCATTTGTAATGCCATGGAAAAAGGATATCTTCTGGGTCTCACATTGGTCATGTGATGGAATCTGGATGGTTCCTTAAGCTGTCATGACATTCCATGGGTCAGAAAGTAACCCTTAAAACACCAGCTGACATTTGCCCAGCATGTGTGTATAGAAAAGGTGCTAGATTGTAAAAATCTGTTGTGGAGCTTGCAATATAATGTCCTTTCTGAGTCACAAAGCATTGCTGCTACCTCTTTTGTAGTAGCCCAACCTTTCTACTCAAAACTGCAAGGAATAAAAATATAGAAAGGATGATCTGACTTTAAATGCACAGGTGGTACTCAAGCATAAGATTTGAACACTATTAACACAAAATCCATCTCAGTGAAGGCTTACAGCTGTGTGAAAGACTTTTTGGGTGTCCAAAGCACCAGGGAGATTTTATTCCAATTGTAATAAATATTAACTACTAATATCTTGATAAAAACACATCTATTTATACAACAAAACATCTATTCAGACAAAGACATTCCTGGTGGCAACGTTTTCCCAACTGTGTTTTAGCCATTCATTTTCATTTTACTGATGTTTCTCTTGTCTTTGGTTAACACATTCCTGGTTATGCACTTTATCTCATTTTCCAAGAAGGCCTCTATTTATGGAAAGCCACAGCCATTTTCTTTTGGATGGAAATGCTGCCCTCAAGCTGCCACTGCAATCCAAAACAAGGATGCTTCATTGTTTCAGAAAAGACCCCAGGGACTGGTCTTCATATACGTGTTTATTTTCTTCGTGGTGTACACACAGATTTCCATTGTGAAGAAATACTGTGTTTCCAAAAGGCTTTTATGAAACACTTTGTTCAGGATTAAGATCAAACTGCAGCATTTGAGGGAAGAAACCACAAAGGCTCTTCAGCTACCAAAAGGAACCGGACAGAGTCAGATCACAGTTTTTGCTGCATTCCTTCCTCTTCATTTCATTTCCTTTCAAGCATCTATTCGCTTCCAGTCCCCCAATTTTGTCCTCTAAAATCTGTTGGTTTTCTTGTCCCTCAGCTATAATCCTATTTCAGGCACACTGCCCTGAATCATCACCTACACCCAGTATTTTAATAGCATCCTTAATAATTTGAGGGGAGTAAATCACATTCAAGATAATGGCTGAAAGAAATGAATAGATGTGATTTTTATGATATAATACTCTAGTATACTAATTATCTGAACACTTAATTGAAAAGCACTAAATATTTTATTATTCATTTGGTATTCCTTCTCCTTTTACCATTCATGTTTCTGTTTACTTTTGTTTCTTTAAAATGTTTTTCCCTGCACATCCATTCTGATTTATCTTTAATGAAAATTGTGCCCTGTTGGCATCTAATCATAGCTCTTTAAAAATACTTAAGAAACTGAGCATTTCTTTAGATGAAATGGGAAACAGATTCCATTTCAGAATCCAGAAAGCTTGCTGTAAGAGGAAGTTCTGTTTTTTCAATAATTTTTAAAAATTGGACTTAGACTATGGTCACTGAAGCATGCAGGCTCATCATGATAATCAATCTCAGCCTCTTAAAGGGACAGAATACTTGCCAGTCCACTGATATCTTGAGGCCTCTGTTTGTCTCTAACACTGACCAACAGCTTGCAGTAAAATTGAAAAAAGAAAACAAAACCTCAATGTGATCTGTCATAAGTCAAAGGATTTTTCCAAAAACCAGTCATCGCATGTAAAGGTTGTAATATAGCAGAAGGGTGAAGGGTTTGGGTTCTGTTTGTTAGTGACTTTGCCTTTAGTGTTAGAACTTCTTTTATAGTTTTAAAAATATTCAGGGCATGTCCTTTACACAGCCAATGGCTAGCAGTGTAATATAGCAGAAGTGATTAATTGTGTTGTTTGGTATTTGTAAACTCACACAGGGACTTGCTTAACTAACAGCCTCACTTCTTTCATAAATAAATGCATGGACTAAAACAAAGTCAGAATTAATTTTGCTCAGGTTTGGGGTGGGAGGAAAGGGGTTTTTTTCAATTTTGAGTGAGTTTAGCAATTAGAAAAACACCGCATATACAACAGAAGCAAAGAAAGGGCTGTTACTGTATTAAGCAGCATAGTCTGTAATATTCCTATCCTGTGATATGTATGCAGTTACCCTCTTCTGGCAAGGACTAAGCTTTGTGATGATCCTGTGATGGTTAATATACTTCACACACAGCTACATATAACTGATGCTAAGTTAGCAAATTAGACACTCAAAGTTTAGTAGAAAGCTCCACACTGTCTGTGATGAAGCTTTTCATGAGATGAGTGCATACAACATTTTTCCACAGATCTCTGCTTCATTTAGCAAATAAATACTTATGTAGTTTTTCTCTCTGTGCACTTGACAGATCACCTGGAAACAAATAGTGCTTTTCAGTTCTATGTGAGCCTCTCCATACAATTCCTCAATAGAAAGTCAGAAGTATTTTTCTTACAAAGCAAGAATAGAGCCAAAATCTAAGTAATGAGGCAGTATTATTATTGCATGTAGTAATATTTTCTCATTTTCCTGAAAAGAGAATCAAGAAATGGGAAATAACTACCAGTTACCAAAATCATAACCACTAATTTCAGATACTCATAAGAAGTTGCTAGTACCTGACTCAGATCACTATACATAGCACTTTGAAACATTTAGCATTAAAAACAAAATTAGCTTTGATGTCATTTGCAAGTACTGAAATCTCAGATCCTATGTCTCTGTTGTCCCTCTGAACTTCACTTCTTCAAGGAAGACCATATCAACCAGTGCTTCAGTATATAATGAAGTTCTCCACACTGCAATGATCTGTCCCCATGACATAAGCTGCGGGCCCATGTAGCCAGATCTCTGTAAACATGAAGATCTATTCTGATATATGTTTGATATATTGCAAGTAACTGCAAATAATATGGAAGATTTAAATTTTACTCTGACATTGTAGATTTATTTTAAGTGTATATATGAAAACATTATATTGTTCTTCATTTGCACATGCTTGTAGGTGCTTTGGCATTTTTAATATCCCAGTGTCCCCAAGTACACACACAGACACACTTAAGATTAACCTCTGGAAAAAAAACCAAGCCCTGAATTTTCAGATGTGCAGAGCACCTGTTGATAGCACCTGGAGCTGCTAGCTCTCAACACTGCTGGAACCCTGGCCTTAGTTTATAGAAAGCCACAGACAAGGTCATTATTCAGTGAGCTTCTAGAGTTTTGATACACTTTAATGTGATACAGGCACAAATGTGGGAAGCAGAACAAAAGTAGAGGAAGACAAACTATTCAGAGAAACTATTAATTCTTCTGTTGCCCTTATGTTTACTTGGCCTTGTGTTGGACATAGCTCTGCTTCATTGATACATTTCAAAGGTAGGTATACACTGCACAAAAAATGTATTCAAAACTACCTCCTTTGTCACATAAAACACCTTGTTTACCTGTGTGGAAGTGCCGCTTCTGGAAGAACCAGTCCCTAAGTGTGACTCCTGTGATACGTATAAGCATAACAATGTCTAGAAGTCACTGAACAAGTACCTCTTTTAGGCAGCTGAGGGAGCTATGCATGACATGCAGCTTCACAGACAAAACTCACACCTGGAAACAGCTATATGAGTTGGTTCCACCAGCTCAGACCCTGCTCTCTGCACTGGAAGAAGCTAATGTTTAGTACATTACAAAAGAACAATCATAACCTCTCTTAGAAGATTTGTCTGTGCTCAGCTATAATACTCTGACCATTTTCCAACCTGTCAGTTATATCCCTATTCTTTTATATGCATCTTGGGATACCTTACGACCTTATAACCATACAAAATTATATTCCATTTGCCCAAAGCTATTGTGCACATTTTATGCTACCTTAGCCAGCCAATTATCACCTTTCATTGTCAGTTACTGCATTTGTATTCCCTTGACTCTCACATAACAAAAAAATCCTGAACAACAATAGTTTATAATATATTGTAATTTACTTAGTAACAAAAGGCAACCAGTTCTATTTCAGACTGTGTTATATATTCTAGGGACCATGTCCTTCCTCAAGACAAGGTTTAGCGGTCATGGTGGTGTTGAGTTGATGATTGGACTTGATGAATTTAGAGGTCTTTTCCAACTTTAATGATTCTATGATTCAATGTGAAAAGGTTGGCCTTCTGCTTCTCTAATGGATCCTTTCTCATTGCGATTACAGCATGGGTTGTGCACTTCTTTGAGTGCAGTACTATTTCACATATGAGGCAGGAACTAGAAATCTCAGCAATTCCTCAATGCTGTCACATGGGACTACTCCCATGGTGAAATTCACTCAATTTCTAAAATCAAAACTATATTGATGGTATTCTTGAATATTTTGGGATAAAGGTCTCTTCCAAGCAATGAGATTCTGTGATTCTGTGACTGGGTTCTACATTTACTGTCTTATGGAAAAGCGGTCCAAGAGTTAACAATCCCTAATGAAATGGAACAAATCAAATATTAGCAGAAAGGGAAGGATGTTTACTCTTGTGCATTGAGTTTTGAAAGCCCTTTTATAGTGAACCTATGTTTGTTGATTCATATCTGGATAATGCAAAATTATATTTGATAAGTTCACTTTTAAACCTACATTATAGCTTCAGAAAATCACATCAAGGTTTGTTTAGGATGTCAGCTAATTTGTTTTATTAGTGCACCCTCAGCAAGTTTGAAGATTCACCAAAGCTGAGTGGTGCAGTTGACATGGTAGAGGGGTGGGATATACAGAGTGACATGGACAAGCCAGAGAACTGGGCCCATGTGAACCTCATGGGGTTCAACAAGGACAAGTGTAAGGTCCTGCACCTGTGTTAGAGCAATCCTCATTATCAGCACAGGCTGGGGGATGATGTGCTAGAGAGCAGTCCCACAGAGAGGTACTTGATGGTGTTGGCAAACAAAAAGCTGGATATGAGCCACTGATGCCCCTGTTCACTGTAGGTGGATTGGACTAGGCGACCTTTAAAGGCCCTTCCAGCCCAACACATTCTATGATACTGTGATTTCTCTTTCAAGCAGTAATCCATTATTCTATGGCTTCAGTGTATCTAAAAATATTTTTATTTTTGTCTTGTTCTGAGTATTCATTCAGCATACACACAAATTCAGCAGACTTGCCTGTTTCAGGAGAATTACAATGTTACAGATACAGGAGCAGAAGGCTCCTATTCACTATGCAGTGTAACTATACTGTGCATACACAGGTAGTCTGCTCAGGCTGCTTCAGCAAATAAAATAACTGTGAGGGTTGCACCACCTTTCAAAACTACAAATGCAGCAACAGTCCTCTCTTGTCAGATGTTCACAGATGTATTTTCCTCTTGAGAATAGTCCAAAGTACAAGAAACTTCATATTTGGATTCATGATTGCCCAGAAGACTGAGATGACATTGCTGAGATGACTAGAAGTCATGAAGGTTTGATAAACAATTTACATATCATTGTCTTGATTCCATATGATTAAGGCATGTCAGTGTAATGCTATAATACATAATGATTATTAAGTTAATGCTATTCAAGTGGTTTTGATGAAAAGGTTTTTCAGATGCTAATTATATTTCTGTTGTATTTACAGCTTCTAACTGAAGCCTCCCTTTCAAAAAGGCTTTTTTTCCCACAAGATGTTTCACTGGTATGTATCACTCTTCTTCATCATAGTTTTTGCACAACGTACTTTGTGAAATAAATGCAAATGTGAAAATGAAAATTAAGGTGCACAATGATCAATAGAATTCATGGAGTAGAACCTTGTCAATACAGATTAACTGTAATTTTAATCTCACCAAGAATATTAACAGTCATCTTATTAAACTTGAAAAAAGTTTCCTAAGTAAACAGAGACACAAAATCTGAAGAATTCTCTTGTCACATACAGAAGCAATAACAGAAGTAGGAGCAATGTCCATAAATAATTTCTATTGTGATTTTTAACTTTAACTTCAAAGACTGATGTCCTTGATATCAGGGCAAATATCAGAGAAACTAAAAAGTGTAAGAAGAACTACTCTGTGACAAAGGACCAGTGCTGTCAAAGTAATGATATTACAGCAGTGCATCAACAGAAGAACAACCATACCAAAATATGTCTAATCCCCCATCCTATCTTCTCTTATGGCCAATAAGGATGCTTTGGAAGGATTATATATCATATACCAGGATTCTTCCAGAACAGTATTTTACCTCCTAGCAATCTGTACTATGGGGACTTTCTCAGACAAAGCAGTAAATTTGTATTTTCATTATTGATATTTTTCTCTCAGAAATGTGTCTAATAGCTTTTTAAACCATGCTGAATTTTCTGCATGTTTAATACTAAAACTAACATTGAGGTCAAGGACTCCACTGCTTACTTTCTTCTGTGTGAAAAAGGATCCTTTCTGTTTCAAGCTGAACATCCATCAGCTTTCTTCACATTCCCATTCATATTTGAACAATATTTATAATAAAGATTTTTATTCTAATATAATAATTACATAAACATGTTTCTTTTAATTAGCATACTCGCAGAAGGATAGGTGGTATGTTTGTAGTAAAAAATTTATTCTGGCTTTTGCAAAAATCTAATGCTTCAAATAGATTTAGTGGATGGAGCTGAAATTTTTCATAATTTATACAAAAATTATCTTCCTAAAATTAAAAAATTTTATTCTAGGAAAACTCTGTGCACTTTGGCCAAACCAAAAGCTTAACAAGAACACATAAAGGCTTTCTCAGTGGTTTTGGAGGGAATGTCCTGTGATAACTGTCTACTTCAGACTAACTTAGGAGGGAAAAAACACAGAAAAATTATTCAAAGTTCTTTCAAAGCAAGAAGTTGTGTACATTCTTCTTCCAGTATTCAAACCTGTTATACTGATGTAATGATTTCAGATTAGAGAATTGAGTTATCCAAAATCAGAAAGCCTTCAGAATCAGAAAGGTTCTACATCTCTAGAACAGAGAATAAAACATTGCATTGCTTTGCACACCTAATTAACAAAATGCTTAGGTTATGGTGGGTTCTGTGAGAAAATTCTAACCTCTAATGGTTACTTCCACCTTCTAATTTATAGTTTCTGGATTAACTTTCTGGATTAACAGAGGTCTGTGCTGCAAGTTGCCATACCACTAGAAAGATTTCTGGAGACAGTCTATTAATGGAATTTCCATTTTTATCACTATGCTTTTTAAAAGGATTCTGGCTAATTAAGCATATACAAAGTTTGTATGACATTGTCTTAATAAATATGTTTCCAGTATTATTTACAGAATCAGACTGCTGTGTTTTTTCACAGACTCCACTCCTTGACACAACTGCATATGGTATTTCAGAAATGAATCAGTGTACATGTACATATATATTCATATGTTTAAAAGAAGATCTGCAATTCACACAGGTATAGCTGAGCTTGCCTGGTACTAAAAAAACTATTGATTTTCCCACAGCAACATAGCAGCCACAGCAACATGG
Organism: Upupa epops; assembly: GCA_013397515.1. Lineage (NCBI taxonomy): Eukaryota > Metazoa > Chordata > Aves > Bucerotiformes > Upupidae > Upupa > Upupa epops. Next base: position 349,801 of record VZRI01004671.1, read on the forward strand.
GGGTTCTTACAGGCAAGGTACCACATACTTATTTATGGCCTAGGAAGCTTTTGTAACCCAGATTGAACTTTATTACCATGTAACTACAGAAAGTTTGTCTTCTGAAGAATGCTACAGGAATTAAAACTGAACCAACCCATGGTACTACAGATAAACAGATGAGGAAATAAATGAACTATCTTCAGACATTTTGGGAAAATGACAATAGACTGCTGCTGAGAACCTAACCATGTCTAGAAGATATCAGCTTCTTTTTAAATAAAATATTTAATAAAGAGTAATTTTGAGGGAAAAGTAAGTGGTTTGCCAATGAAAAGTAATGGCTTTAGATTATGCTTTACTTTTCAATCTTCCCTTTTAACAGTGGCATTTGCCCCCAGAACAGTACTCTAGTTTGTGTAACTATTGCTGGGAACTACATGCCTCAGAGAGAGCAGTTGTTTAACAGAAAAGGTTTTTATTGTAGTCATAGTAGTTACTGTGAACAAATACCATGTCCTATAACATATATCCTTTATTATTGCCACATAAGGCCTCCATCACTCCACTACAAGGATGTTTCCCAAGAAGTTACTCCGACAACATCAGTAGAAAATAAATACATACATACATACAGAAGACGTTTGGGGTTTTTGAAAGGCTTATCACTGAATGTGGTTTACATTGGGATTTGCTGCTAAATTAAAGTCTACTCCCTCAAAGACTCTTATGTCTCTTTCAAAATGTTTTTAAAGCATTTTGCTCTTCAGTAGATCACTACAATGCCATGTAAATAAAATTGATTAATAAGAATTCAGTGAGGAGAGAGAGACATTTACCATAAAACCAGGAATGCTTTGAGCTCTGTAGAGATTCCTTTCTGCCACACACAGCTCAGCTGGAAACATTCCACTGGTCCCACAATGCACATGCTTTCAATTACAAACTACAGATTTTATCAGAGCTTAAGTTAATTATTTTATACCTCTGAGATGAAAGCAATTAATGTTTAAAAACAAATGTACACATCTTTCTATTTTAAAGCAAAATATCTGTGCTTTCCAAGAATGGGCTGTGAATCCTTTGGAATGATTTTTCACTTTTAACACCATTGTGATAGGGAATCTGTTCCTCTCTGGTGCTTTAGCTCCCTTCAGTTACCAAGCCTTCACAGCATAATGACACAAAAATTACACCTTGTGGCAGTCTATTATGCTCTTGTTATTTACAGGCATTTTAGAAAAAACCAGTCCCTGCACTAGCTTTTGTAAAAATGATTCATTATGCATTTTCAACCCAATGATGTTTTCAATGTCCAAACTGTATCAAAGCAAAACAACCCAAAGGAAATGAAGCAGTTTCTGTCAACATCCCCAATGTGCCATATGAAGTCTACGTCCAGTATAATATCTGAGATTTATATGTTAATAATGTCAGATTGTATTTAATAAATAAATCATATATATAGTTTTATAAAATGAAAAGAATCATCAGTTATCACAGATAAATCTCTGATATAGGTTACTAAAGTTTATGCCAAACTCAAAATTATAACAGTGCAGAAATCTTGTATTTCCAAAGTTAAGTACTGATAGTTACAATATTCTCTCCAACAAATCAATATATTTTCGTCTCTTCTCTGAGAGAAGGAAAAATTTCACCTCCATTGTTTTTTAAAACTGCAAACACCAGAAAGGAAGGTGAATATGGATTCATGAGGACTCCATTTCCATTGCCAAAAGTTTATTTTCTTTAAAGGCATTTGTATAATAAAATCTTCAATGTTTGGAAGCACAAGATACTAGAGGTCTCATGAAATGGCAAATTATCGAGTCTGGGTATTCTGTTTTTCTTTCTTGTCATGGAACTGCAATAGAGCTGCAGGCAAGTTCACGATGCACACCACCACCACCTATCAGTTTATCAGTCTTTGAATTTAGGAAAGATAATGGTTATTGATCTAATGTAGTGAAGCACCATGAGATTTACATTTTTCAAAAGTGTTATGTATGAGTGTAGAACAGACAGTAAATATCCTAAAGCAAAGAAATATTTCATCAGTAATGAGATAATTTGTAGCAAACAATTCTTTAGCTAAATTATTGCAGAAAAGAATAAAACCATAACAAATATTATATGACCAGTACAGAACTGAACACAAAGGGTTTCCTGAGAATGATTTCTGCCCTTCTAGTTTCATGCTAATTGTCATGTAAATTAGGAGACCTAAACTTATACCAGCAGGGAAAGTAGAAGGTTTCTTCTGTTACTTGAGTGTCCCTCAGAAAAGTCATCTCCACCCAATTAAGTAATACTGTGTTTTGCAGACAATAAAATGTAAAAAAATTTCCTTTTCCTGTCAGCAAATGATGAATACATGTGGAACAGATTATTTAATACAACTAGACCACCAGGGAAGAAGATTTAGGTGAACGGCAGCAGAGCCATACCATTTATTTTTATTACCGCGCATTAAAAATTACGTTTACAGATAATTGTTTTTCTCCCTCCAATAAACCAAGATTAAAAAAAATTCAAGGAGAATATTTAATAATACCAGACCACCAGGGAGGAATTTTAAAAGTTGATGCCTTTTACTAACAAATTAAATTCTCTTTCTTTCTTTTATTCTAAATTTTCAATTATTTTTAACTGCACTGTGTGGAGAGAAAAAATTTAAAATAGAATGACAACATGAGTTTTCAGCTGGGGGAGTTTCATATACATTAAGTTATCCTTTTATAAGGGTAATTAGCTAATCAAAGAGTCCCTCAACACTAGCAGTTTTATAACACCTGTGTAGCTGCACGCATGTTACATAATGTTTTGCAGATGTGAGGCCTCAAAGGACTGGTGACACAGTCCTATTTTCTACTATTCTTTGTCATTCCTATCCTACTGAAGTCTGATAGTACTGCTATCTGTTTCCGTAGGAGTCTTACAGGGTATAAAGCTGTTCTACTCACTTCACTTTCCTGCCAGGAAAAATACATTTCATATAAGCCTCTATTTTATATTCCCAATCCCAATTGCAAAACTGAAGGATTGTGAGAAAAGTCATTCAGTTCTGTGATGCTTCTGATGCTAAGAAGGCCCCCCCAAAATACTGGAAACATAAGTAGTCAGTTTGCTCATGTGAGAGCTCCAGATGATTTATCTATAAAAGGAATTTGGGGGCAAATTCTCAAGTCAATGCTCATTAGCTAAACAAAGCTGATATGGGCTTCAAAGTCAGTAGTGATTTTGCCTAAGTAAAAACAGCAAGGCGGTCAGGATCTGATAAACATCTGAATGGTTCAGATTTACAAAAAGAAAAAGAAATTAAGCCACTGAATGTTTAAGTGTTTGTCCATTACAGTATGAAAGGAACCAGATGTTACAAGAGGAATCTATGCTGTTATGTACTGCTGCTCGGGTTCATACTCTTTCTATGTGAAGAAAACAAACAATTCTGCATGCACAGTAGGTCCATAAAAAACACGCAGTGACACATGAATGTGCAGTGAACTTTTTCAAATGTGCACTGACTTTTTGAAATACAAATGTTGGCTACTCATCAACTACCTACAGGCCCTAGAGCCACTGCTTGGATCTGTGTTTGCTAGTTCAGAGAGTGGTGATACAGACATTTTCTTACACGCAATTTTAAACAGAAATTAATGTGCCTGGCAGTCAACATTTCCTACATAATTTTCCTGTTCTATCCTAATTGTTTTAGAATCAATTAATGAGAACTACACCCTCTCTAAGAAGGGCTAACAAACTTCCCTGTGTTGCTCACACATGATCAGAAGACTCAAGCAACAAAGTAGGAATGACCGGCAGTGACATACAGCAGATCCTGGTTATGTGTAATGAGACAAGAAACCTAGTGTGAACTGCTTCTGCTCTCGCAAACAACCGCTCCTGCCATTGCTGCCCAGAGTAGTATATAGCATCATTTTTATTGCTGTCCGTTCCTCTCAGACCAACAGATGTTCTCCCAAGAAGGAAGCCCTGCTGTAAGAAGAACAGTTCATTCTTCTATTCTTACACCATTCTTTCCCAGACTCGGTTCTTTTCTTAACCTCCCACGCACAGGAAACACTTTGGACTTTGCCTTCTTTCTGTTGTCTTTCTTCTCTTTACCAGAAGACTCAAAAGGTTGTATAGCAGCTTCTGCTTGGAAGGAAAAAAAAAAATCCCCAGAAAAGCTGAAAGGGATAAACACAACCAAATACCTGCCCAGCCACCAATCACAGACTCAACAAAGATTCAAACCCAGAAACCTGTTGAGTATTTCCAGTCCCTTTTCCTTAACTCCTTCACAGCACTTGTGGATCTTACATGACTAAGTTGTCCCAAAGAGCTCACCTTCACACTGTGGAGGCTGTTTCTTAGGATTTCACAAATCATATGCTATTTTTTCTCAGATCCAAAGTTCTCCAAAGCTCTACTGACTCCATAAGTCTTCATATCCACCTGCTGCCTTCTAAAATTCTCCAACTGAAGCCCTACTTGCCATATTCTCAGAATTAATATATAACATCCTTAGCTTCCTCAAATTGTAGCCTTGATTTCTGCCATTCTCCCAGAAGCCTGTATCACACTAAAATTGAATTTTACCTACATTATTGCTACCATTGAGGAATCGGTCCAAAGCTCACTGAAACAACTTGAAAGTTTTCCAGAAATTGTAGAGGATTTGATGATGATGATGATGATGATGATGATGATGATGATGATGATGATGTCTTTAGTTTTGATTCTAACTGTGATGTACTAGGACAAAGTCTGTAAATTTGTGCTTTTTCTCTATGCTGATTTTGGAAAGGTAGAAGATAAAAGGGAATATATTGGCAAAATACTTCAGTCTGAAAGAAGTAAATTAATTTTGATATGATACATGAAACTTCACATTTCATTTTGCAGTCACATCAGAATAGTAAATCTAAAAATGTTAATATTTTTTTGCTGTAGATAAGAGGGCAAAGCAGTAAAAACACAGAAGTTCACAAGCCATTCAGTACTACTCTATATGTTTTTCAATAAATATATAATATTCATGATGTCTTGCACTTAGCTCTTACAATTCCTTAAGGTTCAAACATATTCCTTCCCCTTAGAATATCTGTTCCCCATGTCACACCACAGAAGACACTTTTAACAAGTCAAAAATAACATGAGGGAAGTACTATTGTTTGAACTGAATTTCAACATAAGACACCCAGATGGAATGCATCTTTCCTTACAGAAACTGTGGTAGGTGATCAAAGCCCTGTGTTAAATATTCCCCAGAATAACAACACATACAGAGTCAGAGCACCTCAATATAGGCTTGTTCCAGAGCAGCATGATTCAATACTAGGGAATTGTACCAATGACAGACCACATGCTTCACGTGTTTCCTTCAGTATTGTTGCATTTTCCTCCTTTTACTTTTATTTACAGCACATGCAATATTTGTACCATGACAGGCTTAATTAACCACAAAACCTCTTTTCATAATTTAGGATTTAGTTGGATAAAGGTAGATGAAATTCAAAGGAATGATCTTTCAAAGTCCCAATCCCTAATGATTCTATGATTCTATAATGTTTAATTGCATAAAGAAGCAACCTCTCTCTGCCAGTTTTGGACTATATTCCAGCTAAAATTAAAAGTATTTCATTTTCTGTTAAGGCAAAAGAAGTATAGCTTACATTTTCATTGCCAATATTTTCTTTACCTGCTACTGTGTTCCACACAAGTTTGGAAACATCTATTGCATTGTTTTCTCAAAATAGTAAGATAAATCTGTAATTTTGGTAGTGTAGTTATGTGTAAAGGACTTAGATTTGTGCATCTGTATGAAGAACTCTAGTCAGTCCTGTGATTTGTTTTTACTGACATACATAAGAAGCCATATTTGGTAAATTCAACCTCTTTAACTTATTTCACTGTTTTAACCTCATAATTGTCAGGAACAGTGGCATACGTTGACAATCACCTTCCTAAAAACTAACAGGCCTCCAATTCACAAGACTTCTATTCTCCTGCTAAATTTGTTTTTAATTATATTACAAGCAAGGGGAAAAAATGCCTCAGCTGTTAACACTGGCTCAGAAAATCCAAAAGCAGATGTAGAGCAGACATCAGGAAATACTTTTAAAAAAATTCTTGTAGTTCACCACACTTCAATAATAGGTATTCCTGGCTAAATTCTGAAACATTATTTTCAGATTTTAATGCCTCAAATTCTGCTTCTAAACAACAGTGCATTAACTTAGTACTTGCAGGTAAATACCAAGTAATTTGTCATAATAACTTTACAACTTAGTGTTTCACCTTGTCTTGCCTTGATTGCTGATGGTAATAGGGCCTGCTTTATTATGCCCATAAATTGAGTCAATTGACTTATCCTTATATCCTGTTTCCTGAACTTAATGAGAGATTCTGCATCATTAAGTAAACACATCATCCTACAACAGGATCAAAAGCAGAGGAAACCTGATAATAAGTCATTTAGATTTCAGAGAATGTTCACAGGCAAACTTTCAGTGTTTTAAACTTAGCTAGGACAAACAACTGGCTTTGCAAGCAAGTTGTTTGATTCCTGGGCTTACTTCGCAGATAGCCCAGAAAATACAAGCAAAACTGAATGCAAGTTTATTCAGTGGAGTATAAACTCCATGACCTTTGCATGAAAAGATGATGTTCAGAAGTCCAAAAAACTAAAAGAAGAAATCAAAGAAACAAATTAAAGAAGTAGCTTCAAATAAAGTAACAATTTTTAAACTTTAATAACTTTTCATGGCCAACACAAAATGTCTATGTATTACATTACTATCATGCTATTTGAATGTAAAGACTCATTGTATAATTTAAATAGGAGGACAAATCTCTTTAATCCAAGCATATTGAGCTCATTGGGCAGCCAGGCACATGAACAGAGCAGCGGTACCACAGTGCTACTGGCACAGAGCAGGTCATAGGAGAATGCAGTCCCCCTGCTTGATTGATTCATCACTGATGTGTCACATGGCATGTGTCACTGTTTGCTCAGGTCAGTACCCACAACACATTCTGCATTCCTAGCATTGTTACAGGTTTACTGTAATCCTTATCACCTTGCCACTGCTCAGAAAATAACAGAAAATGAAAAGTGAACTATGATTTCTGCGACCACACTCAGATGTTCTCAATGCATAGGAGTCCATAGGAAGTTGCTTAAAAGAACTTTCAGTTGTTGATTTCCCAGAAAGTGAGAGAGAAGACTGTGTTTAATAGACAATGTTTTAATGAAAAACTTAAAAGCAAACAGTGGAAGTATTACAGATAAAACTGTTTTCATGCTCTGTTCCAGCTGATTTCTGTTTTTTCTGAATATAGAATTTATGAGATTTGTAATGCAGACATTACAGTAAACCTAACTGCAGTCCTGTTTCTTCAATATTATTTGAGTATGACTTTGCAGTCCCTTGAATCCCTTTCCTAGGGAGTTTATACTTTACTAACACATCTTTTTCATTTACTGTTATCTTTAAAGATAAGGAGCAAATTCCAGACAAATACTATACAATTTATGTAACACCTTAATAAAAATGCTAAATTAAGTATTAATTTAAGGTTCTGGTTAACCCATTAAGCTAGTGAGCTACAAGTTCATAATAAATGCCATTTTTTTGAAGCATTAAAGAGAGACTGCACCATACTGTATGGTACATCCTACTGTACCATCCACAATCCAGTGGATGTGGATCAGTATTACTGACAATCCAGTAATACTCAAGTCTGTTAATTTTCAACATTTAATTTGCATTTGCAGATTAACCCATTACTACAACCTGTATTTTCTAGAAAGATGATTGTTTCTTTTAGAAAAAAATTCTACTTTGATTGAATTCAGCTATGAAATATAACAATACCACAGCAGGTTAATATTAAAAATGCTATGTATATTGTCTTGAATTAATCTAAAAGCATGAAGTGTGAAGGTTTTCTGCAGTCTTGTTGTCAAATGGCAGTTCCAAGAGAATACTTTTTGAGACTCAGTAATCCATAACAGTTTCTCATTGCAATGCTCATAAAAAGGAATTTTATGTGCATGTTATCAACATGTGGTAGCAATAGACAATGTGGAGTTGGATGGGTCATGGAGTGGTGCAGGAGACTCCAAGCTGCAGACTAATGACTACTCTTCTGAGTGGATCTTATCGACTAACTAGACCACAATGGTCAATTTTGTCAAGGTCTACTTACACTCAAGCTCATAAGACCTCCTGTAAAGTGGTTACAGTTGCTCAATGAAGACTGTTTCAGATGAGCTACTTATGCAAAGTTACCATCTTCTGGTGGTCCAGCTGTATTTAGCATCCATTTAGGGATTCTATAGCACCTTTCAACTCTGATAGTCTCTATTCTCTAAGAATTACGTATTATAAGTAAATACACTGCAAGTCTACTTTTTTATTGCTTTTCTAGGCACTACGTAAGAGAGAAAGAAGTTAGAAGACAGTGTAACTTCTCCAATGTACCTTCAGTGAAAGATTTACACACAAAAATTCTGAAAGTGGGGTCTGAATTTTAGTCATTGCCTTTATGAAACAGCTGTGCAGAAGTACTCTTACTCAACTTTAAAAAACAAACTTCTACCTAGATCTTTCTGGGATGTCACACATGCCCCATTGCTCTTATTACTTTTAAGAACTGCAGGATGGAATAAACCAGCTACAGCCTCTTACTGCTTCCAGGATCTATTAAGAGGATGTAAACCATGGTGTACTCTAAAAAATGAGGAGCACTGGCTTTCCCTAGAGTTGGTTAGTGTACCTCTGTGCTTATGTATTTGTATGTGGATTGAATATAAGCCAGTTAATTCTCCAGTCATCATGCCAGGCACTTTCAAGGAAAATAAATGTGCCCCCTGTTTGTCATGAGAGCATACTGCCTAATTTGTGTAAGCCAGTTATCACCTGCCTTCATGAACCCCTCTCTTTTATAAGACAGTCTATGAATGGTGAACACGAATGGTGTGCGAAAGGTGCATAGATCAGTTCTTTCTCTATTAGAAATGACAAACATTATCTTTACACTTGTTTCTTTTCTTGGAAATACTTTACAGATGTTTAAAGGTTGTGTGGAAAGGAAGAAAATATTTCTCTAAAACACTAACACAGGCATATACAAAATTGCTACACAGACTTACTGTAACCAATTCTAAAAAGCTTTTAGCTAATATTACATAGTATTTTATATAATACCCCCAAAGGGTTGGGAGGAGAAATTATGACATAGAAAAACTAAATTACAAGTTTGATTTTTTTTCACTACTGAACTCTAAAACACTAAAGTCTGGTATTATATCCTTTTAAAATAGGTTATGTTATCAAATGCACAAACAGCTTTTGTGCATTCTTTCTCATGCACTAGCACACTTCTAAGTCTTTCCATACTACCTGACACTTTCTTTGACTTTTTACATGCCCAGGGACAAGGTGAGGTGAGGATGTAACTTTTTCAGACTCCTATGGTCAGGCCTAGAGACAGCTTGAGTATTGGACTGAACTCTAATCCATAAGAAGACAAATAGTAGAATAACTGTATAGAGTACTATTACAGCTTAATTAGATAAAGGCTTTTTCAGGGTTTGTCATTTCACTGCTAGGTATTGTGTGTGATAATACTTCAGATTCTTTGACCAGAGATGGATTTACAAACCACAAGACCTGCTGGAAACTCAAAGGAGAAGCTTATCTCAAAGAGAAAAGGACTTCAGGATTAGAGTTAATGGGGCTCATTAACAGGGCTTTAAACTAAGTTCAAAGAAGCCGGGAATGTAACTGGGCTTGCCAGAAGGGCGTATGGGGTTACTGGCTCAGCATTTGTGGGGCAGAGTCATGGTTGTTTTGAGACCCAGAAGGTGCACTACCCCTCAGAGGCAGACACTGTATACTCAACTCCCCCCCTGAAATGCCTGTACACCAACTCACCCAGTATGGGCAGAAAGAATTGAAGATCTGTAAGCAGTCACAGTACCATGATCTCACAGCAGTCACTGAGATGTGGTGGGATGACTCCTATGACTGATGCCAGCTCTTCAGGAAATACAGACAGGAAAGATGAGGAGAAGGTGTTGCCCTTAGAGGACAAGGATAAGCTGAAGTGTATGGAAATCCACTTCTGAACAGATGAGGAAAGGACTGAGAGCCTATGGGTCAGGGTAAAAGGAAAAGCAGGCAACATTATGGTGGGGGTGTGCTATAAACAACCTCACCAGGAAGTGAATAAGGGCCCAGAGGTTCTGATGGAACTAATAGATGAAGGCGCTAAGCCATTATCTATATCCATAGGAAAGCATAGAATGTTTAACTATTAATGAATATCTATTAATGAATGCCATTATCTATATCCATAGAAAAGCATAGAATGTTTAACTATTCACTAGAATGTAAAAGCATCACAGTTCACAGAGATATTCAGAAAAACTGCTATTTGTAATACTTTTTTCAGAAAAAAATAGCCTGTATTCACAGTCCAATCCAGAACTCTCAGCAAAGGCCATCTAATTGTTTTGGGTCTATAAATTACTTCTAGCCATTCACATAGCTTTGGTTTCACCTTTTTCCATCCTAAACAACAGCAAAGAACACACCAAGAGTTCCAGTCACACAGCACAAATCTTTCACATAAATTACAAAGTACAAAAATGCGGCTGTGGCTTGACTTAGCTTTTTTTCTTAGCCATCAGACATATTTAAACCTCTGCAATATACTCAGAATACCTTCCTTGGCCTGACTGTCTACAGGATATAGCTTCTAAATACCAAGAGTGCACTATAATTGCCCAAGCTTCAAATGCGGATATGAGATTTGTAACAGTTTTTATCATCTTCTAATGTGCCAAAGAGGAACACATTGAATAGCTTGAAGTGGTGGAAAAGGTGAGAGAATGTGAATCAGTGTATACATTAGGGCCTGAAGCTGTGGTTGAATACTGGCTTTGAAGAATGGCCACTTACTGAAGAGTTATATCTCCTTTAAATAAATGTTCAAAACAACTGTACAAAGGCCTTCTCACTTTAAACTGCATGCTCTCAGCTACACAGAGATGTATTTAAATGTATGCATTTCCTCTGCTCCATTCAATACTCCATCTTTTTATGGAAATGCTTCATGTATCTATAGTAGCACTGTGAACAACACAAATTTCCACTCACCAGGAAAAGGGTAAAAAGGCAGCTGGCTCAAAATATCACTGGAAGTTTACCCTCTCTGTTACTTTCTCATTTTATTAAAGGAGGGAATTAATATGCTGAAATACAGAATCATCGATCGAGGCTTGGTTGAAGGCATTCAATTGTTTCAGTCAATAGAAGCAAGTCACACCATCATCATTATTATGACTACTACAGTACTATTAAGTATGACCAGCACTTTTTTAATCTTGCCTAACTGAAACTATAAAAGACTATTACCATGTTTTTCAAACTTATGAGAGCCACTGAGAAAAGCAAGTCACCTGCTCTTTCAGATCCTTACCCAATTGTATGAGGTTAGCTTATGTCATAACATTTTTCATGTGTTTTCGATTCCTGTGGTTTACTGAAACTTTGGATTGAGAAAAGAATAAACTATCATTTGGCATCAGAAGACATTATTGGAATACCTAGCTATGTCCACAATAAAGTACCACCTACTATTCCATGCAACAAGGACAACTATAAAGAGATTATCAGCATTATTAATTTCAGAGTGAAGTGTTTCAACCAACTGGAAAAGAATAGTAGCTTCTTTTTTTTCCTCTTTATTTTTTTTATAGAAAGCCTACCATTTTAAATACTTCAATCAGAAACTTAAATTGCAGTAGTGATTCTGGCAGCTGATTTGTATATGAGATGTTCAAGTTTGCCAACTTAGCAAGTGGCATAAGAAAAGGAAGAGCACACAAAATATAGGTAACAGACAAGAATAAAGTAAATAATAGTATTTGCAGTAGAAAGGAGTTTAAAGAATAGAAAACAGGAGAAATACACAACTTTGTAAATAGTGATGTCCTAGTAGTCTTTCTATAACCTCACAGGACAAAAACATTTTAATAAGAGGACAAAACAGTTCAGTTAGGAAAAGAAGACATGCAATTCCTCTCCCTTTTTTTTTAATAGTTTGTTAAATTTACACTGTTCCTCAAAAAACATCTTGCCCACTGAAGAACACAGGTGGACAAAGACTTAGGATTTTTCTGTGAAAACTGTTCTAAGTATTTATTTCTTTTAAATATCATCTTTAGTAACTATATAAAGTTTTTTAAAAGCACCTGCATTGTGATAGGACAATTCAAGAGAACACCATTAAGTAAAACACCAGCACTGACAAACTGCCTGCAGTGGCAAGCCTTAGAGAATTCATACAGCAGCTAAATTGACAACCAGCTAGAAAGCAATTTCTGGAGAGCAAGCCAGCTGGATTTCTGATTCTTCTCTAGCAAGGAGTCAGCTAGCTGGACAATAGGCCAGTCACAGTAACCACACCTCAGGAGCCAAGGAATGAGGAATGAGGCAGGCAGTCTGCGCAAATGGCATATGAAGAGCTAAAATGAAGGGAAGAAAGCCAGTTAGCAAGTTGCTTGGAAGCTTAGCTGAGCCAGGAGCAAGTCTGTGATCCATACAAGCAAACAGAGAAAGAACTGGGTTACTAAAGAGTTTGAGACTTTGCCAGGTGAAGAGCCTAAAGAGCTAGAAAGATGTTACACAGCTGCTGACAAGCTGTTTGATTAGTGCAAAACAAAAAGAATTGGTACAAAATAAAAGTTCACCTCTCTGCTTGATTTCTGTTGATAGCTGTGACAGAATGAACATTCCTTTGGAACATTTTTGTTCCATCACTTTATTGGAAAAAATGCTGCAAGTTCTATTGAAGGAACATTCTGTATTTCTTCTAAAATTACCTATTGGTCATAAAAGACACTACCCTCCTGGATAACTAACTAGTCTGTAGGACTACTTCCTCTGCTTTCTTCCCAATAATGAAAGAAGTGCCTCAGCCAAAACTGAGGTATTGACACACAAACAATAAATTCTGGCTTTCAGCACTATTGACCCTAAAACTGAGGAGCTTTTCAGTAACAGATACATGAGAGCAGATAACAAAACAATGCATTACTGCTAGAAAAATAGCCAAGAACAAATGGGAAAGAAACCATTTGTTCTATAAACATGTCTCTACTACTTCTATTATCTCATTTCTAGAATATTACCTGTAAAGAGACCTAGACTGCATTTTGTTGCAGAGCAGTGAGGATTGGGTTAAAATAAAATGGTCTTCTCTGCCAAGTCTTCTATTCAGCAAAAGCAAGAAGAATATTTTCTGTCCAAAGTCCAGTTTCCTGAACTAAACAATATACATTGTTAGCAAGGATGAAAAACTATTATTATTTTTATTATTTTTGTTGTTGTTACTATTAGTTTATTAGAAACAGCTTTTTAATTTTCAGACAGGTAGTAATACTTCTAACACCATAGAGGTTTCACTGAACTCATCATCACAAGATGTGATAGGTGATAAAGAAGTCTGGTGAATAGATGGCAATTAAATATTGCTGAACATATCAACTGTTAACAAAGACATTCCCATACGCTTTAGATAGATATATTTTCCAAGCTCATAGCCAGAAATCAGTGGCATTGGGGAAATGAAAAAAAGAAATACACTTACCCTTACTTTGGCACAAAAGTGTGAGCTATGTTCCAAGTTCATATTTTTTATTCTCATTCTGACAATCAAAAACACTTATTCAATTTGAAATATTAGACCACAGTACAGATTTTAAAATATGATTTTTGAAACTTGAACTCTTGAGTGATATTTACATGAGAATTACAACAGTCTATCCCTTAATGCTAAGGTTTACCCATTACACTAATACTGTACTTGTGTTTTTCAGCTGGCCAATGCCAGCATAAAATGTCCCACTGCTAAATGTAAAATGATAAATTACTTACCCCTTAACACTGTTATAAGCCTTGCAACAAACAACAAATCTCAAGCTATCAAGTTGCTTGTTTTCATGAAGCTATTGCATGAAGCCATACATTACATTTCTCAGATGAAAATTTCAAACTTTTAAACTTTCTACCCACAGCAAGTACTGTAGCCTGGATTACATCCAGCCTTTTAGTAACATCCGTCAAGTTCATAATTGTGGTTGCAATAGAGTGGAATAGAAACTAAAGATGGATGGGAATGGACTAACTCTAACAGTTTTTATTACACTGTAGCCATGTTTTGTGTCTTTACTGCACTAAGTGTTGCTAAAGTTTCCATACGTTATCTTCCCCTACATTCTTTATCAACTAGTAACAGAAGACAAAAATAATTCTTTTTGTTTAATGAGGCAAGTGTTAGATCAATATTATCAGTGACACAGCTAAGACTTAAGTCTGAAACTAACTTCTTGCTTATTCCATCTAACTGTGCATGATCCATTTCAAACCCATTGAGGTCTATAAAAGTACCAAAGAGCATAATATTTCTGTTTGTGGAGAGTAAGAGCAAAGTCTCTATATGAATACTCTATTTTCAATATTCCAAAAAGAAGTACTGAAAATTAATTCCACTCCAAAATCTCATTTCCCACTATAAAATTCAATTAACCCCAATAAGGCAGTTCTTACAGATAGGAACAAGGGGAGATGATACTAAACAATCCACAGAAGCCAAGCGGAAGGCAGAAAGCAAGGAAAGAAGAGAGTAGTTCCTTGATGTGTTAATAAAACTATTGCAAACAGCCTGGACTTTATTATTATTTTAATGTCTACGGCTGTACAGTTCCAAGTGCAGCTTTTCCTCAGTGCAACTCAGCAGCCATTTAATTCAACAGGTCTTAGCATGCAGTCCTGTTATTTAATATGAACAAAATCTGTCTTTGAGTGTATGGAATATATGGAATATACGGAGTGTATGTAAATAACTGATGTTTTACTTGATGTAGTCATAAATGTGGAATATTTTAAAAGTCATTAGATTCCATTAATTTATAATACAGTCTCTAAGCTTTGTTTTTCATGGTACTTTTTTAAGATGAGAGCATTTGCTAAACTTGCAAAGGTATGTCACAGAAGATGGATATGACAATGAATTACAGCTGAGCTGTTTACTGACACTGTAAAGAAATGAAATTGGAATTAAGGGTATTTTTATGATTATATTTCATTCTGAGCATAAGGTAGGAAATAAGATTACAGAATATAACATTTATAAGCCCCAAGAGGATTATTAAAAAGTACTTTGGTATTTATAATTGTTTGGTTTCTTCCAAGCTTGATAAAACATGAAGCAGTTAGAGAAATACAGCATGGCCTAGTGTTCTAAATCAGCATATGTGAAAGACATTTTAAATGTGGTCAAGACTGTTTTATTATGTAAGTGCCTAGAACACACAACAAACTTGATTAGTCAATATATGTATGTTAAATTCTCCTTGAATTATTCTGTGATTAATGTTTTTGAAGCATGAGCTGCAATGGTGTCCAAAATCTGACAACACACAGTGACAAAAGACACTAAAAAATGTCTAATTATCATTTGAAAAATAGGATAGTAATCAAACACTACTAACCCAATAAGGAAGAAAATGAACATAAAAGAACAAGAAAAAGCTGAATAATTTTAATTTAATTTAATTCTGATAGAAAACAAAGCAATCCTGGTTCCCTAGGTTAAAAGCCACTGGAGTAGTTAATAAATTCTGTTCTGATTGGGACCACATGCTATTTCCCTCATTTCTTGACAGGATGTAGATGTTATGGATTTAAAAGACTCTGAAAATGAAATGTAGATAATAGTGATGTCCTTGATTAATTTTTTAAGCATTTGTCCTTCTGGTAAATATACCAAATGGAGAGATGTTTTGCTTTCTGAGAGTCAAGCTCATCTTGATATATCTTTGAAAGTACCAGTTAAACCTGCATATCAACAGAATTTGCAAGGCCAGTAGAAAGCTTCAGATAGAAATGTTCAAGTACTACAAGAGATCTGAAGCCTACATATTGTGGAAAGACTTTTCTTATGCTTGCTGACAGTCAGTCTTCATCAAAAAAGATAGAACGCTCCATTCAAACCAAGAAGCCATGAACAAATAAAAGCAATTTGTGGTCTCTCAGCTTACCCACAACACTATAGACAAGTGCCTACCCATTCCATTAATGGCTCTGGTCAGGATTAAGTGAAAGAGTTCAGTCATTGGCTGTGCCACCTAACCACTATCACCTGTGCAACTCTTCTTGCCACCAGGATCTAAGGAAGCTCTTTAACTAAATTTTAGGAACAAAAAGCATTTCTTCTGAATTTTAGGAAAAATAAGCATTTCTCCTTTCATGAAGAAAACAATGCAGAACAAATGGCAACACATTTTTTAAAAAACAATGCTTATCTAGGGAGATGGAAGCACTCTTCTGTTTTCATCTTTCATTCTGACATCTGTATCAATTTGAAAATTTGCAAATTCATTCATAGCTGGTTATTTGATTATTGAACTATACATTACGTTTGCTTGCAGCTTATTGATATTTTAATAACGTGCATTAAAATGTCTGTTAAGTATTTCTTAATCCTGTCCCATAAATGTAAAAAAAAAGATATCTGAGAAGGGCTTGCAATAGAGTTCTAAAATCATAAACTTTTCCTGGCAGATACCTCAAAGTAGTGAAACTGTTGTATCTATTTTTGTGCTTGTACAAATTGATGATTTCTGCCTTTTAATTTAATTATAAAAGTCCTGAAAAGTTCCTGAAAGCCTAAGGTAGTACACAAACTGAGAGTCTTCAGTCACAAAAACCTCAAATCTGGAGACATTTAATCATATCTAACCATCACTACTAGTATACTTCTGCCCATACCACTTCTTAACAGTGTGATACCAATTCTACAGTGACCTCTTGTCCTCAGAAGCATGACTCACTCTAATGAAATGATAGATCGTCATAACCATAAAGCAAGACAAGTTATTAAAGGGGCCCTCTTACTGGCCTTCATATCAATGAGTCAGCTAGTATCTAGCAGCACCTAATACCCTACATACTCCTCCTCCTTCAAACTGCAAACTTATTCTTTTCATTATTTGCTATTTGGATTATTTCTGATGCCTAATATTTCATTTGCTACAATAGATGTGTATGGTAACTATCACTAGTCATGGTTTGGTTGTAAATTGATGAAATTATTCCAAACTATGGAAAATCAGCTCTTCATCATTCCCAGCAGAGATTTTTTTTTTTTTAAATAACCCCCAAAAGTTGGTCTATTTCCAGGAAGTCTATCCTCCCTGAAGCATCTGGCTTCCAGATACTCTAACTAAGAACCCGCCAAGAAGAATTAAAATACAAAGGCTTATATTTAAGAAGTTCTCTGCATGTAAGTATAACTTTTTCAGTTCATCTCTGCCAGCTGCCAAATATGACAGAAAAGAGAATGCAGAAAAGTTGGATTTTTTTAACCAGAATAAGTGTGGGTGGATGTCTTCAATAAGTTTAAACAGAAGATTAACCAGTCACAGGCCAGACCAAGACCAACACTTGGTTTTAGGCTGGCATTATTCATACTTTGCAGTAATGAAGATTGCTGTGTAAAATGCTTCCTTATGCTCATAGAACCAAATCCTCAGCTGAGAGAGACTGCTATCACCATGATGAAATTCTCCAACTGAGGAGTATTTTCTACCTCTGTTGCCTGTAATTCCTCTGTTGACTGTAAGATTGCTACTAGGCAGGGTCATGCTAGTATAAAAAAAGAACAAGCACAAGATGAGATATTTAACTAATGAATATTCAGAACACATCCTTCCATGTCCCACAACTCCACCCAAACTCTTGATGAAGCAACACAATTATTCATCAGTTACATTCCATCTTTGGCAGTGATGGAATTTATTTTATTTAATTGAATAATTTGAATTTTAAGCAGTACTTAACTTCACACACAGAGTGACAAGAATTAGAAGGAACCTCTGGAAACCACCTTGTCCAACCAGTCATTTTACAGCAGGTTGCCCAGGATCATGTTCAACTGGCTTTAGAGTCCCAAGGAAGCAGACTCCTTCCTGGGCAACATGTATCAGTGCTACATCACACACTCATTCAGACAAAACCTCCTTTCTCCTTGGCTTCAGTTTGTGCCCATTGTTTCTTGTCCAGTCACTGGACACTACTGAAAAAAGCCCAGTTCTATCTTTACACCTTCCCTCCAGATAATTACATATACTGCTGAAATCCCCCCTTTTCTCTAGGCTAAAGAGTCCGTACTCTCTCTGCCTTTCCTCCTGTCTCATAATCATCTTAGTGGCCCCTACTAGGCTCTTTCCAGTACACCTGTCTCTCTCGTAGTGGGGAGCCCAGTACTAGACAAAGCACTCCATGTGTGGCCTCATTTATGCAAAGATGAAAACCATCACCTCCTTCTAATGCGGTCCTTTGCTGCAAGGGCACATTGCTCACTCTTGTTCAACTTGATGTTCACCAGGACCCCCAAGTTCTTTTCTGCAAAGCTATTTTCCACTTGATCAGTCCTCAGCATGGGGTTATTCCTACTCAGGTTCAGGACTCTGTATTTTCCGATGATGAACATGAGGTTCCTTTTAGCCATTTTCTCTAACCCACTGCAATCCCTCAGGATGGCAGCAAAACCCTTTCCTGTGTTGGCCACTCCCTGTAGTTTCACGTCAGCAAACTTGCTAAGAGTACATTCTGCCATTAATAATGACATTCAATGGTATTAGGCCCTCTACTGACCCCTGGGATACACTGCTAATTATTGATCTTCAGCTAGACATACCTGTTGATCAAGACTCTCTGAGCTCAGCCTTAAGTTTCTATTTATATATGTACTGCTTCCTGTTACTAAAGATATGATCTAAATAATATTGGAAGTAGGCGGTATCTTTCTTCTGAGGAGTCGTGCATAGAAAGACCAACAGTCATAAATCACTGAAAAATAAAATTTATGAAACCCTCTGAGCAGCGCACAAGTTTGTGTATTAGTGTTGTGAGCTAAGATGATGAAGGTATAAAAGACGATGATGCATCACTAGTGACGCATTTTTAGTTTGAGAAAATGATTTGTCTTCCTTGCATTCATTTTTAAATTTGCTACAGATCATTTCACAAAATGCAAATAGCACTTTGGGAATAAATCTAATAGACACTTTCTTGCAACCAGAAACACTGGTTAAAATCTATTTTTGGTTACACACAACTAACTGGGGGGGGGGGGGGGGGGGCTTGAATTTCAAACTGACAC
Organism: Upupa epops; assembly: GCA_013397515.1. Taxonomy (NCBI): domain Eukaryota; kingdom Metazoa; phylum Chordata; class Aves; order Bucerotiformes; family Upupidae; genus Upupa; species Upupa epops. Next base: position 369,028 of record VZRI01004671.1, read on the forward strand.
TTTAAAAGCTTGTTATTAGCAGTCACAATTCTTGAAGCGTCTTATTAAATAATTATTTACATTATTAAAATGTAAAATATGTATATTAAAATTAAAGTTATCAATGTGGTATAATATTTCTCAACATGGTATTTTATCACATCAGTATCTCTGTGATTCATGTTCACTGAAATTTACCTCAACAAACAGCATCTGGTTCTTCAGTAATGAGTTCTGCAGTACTCAAAGAATGAGTTAGCATGTAGTGGTAATGTAACGTAAACCACTTCATTCTGTAGCATAACTGAACTCAAACTGACCCAGTAGTGCTGAAATAAAAATTTACAGCTTCCAATCAGAGTGGGATTAGCACACACTGTTTTCTAAGCTCTGTTGCTGAGTTTAGAGTTAAGACTTGAAGCATTCACAGTTTTAAGATTTACCTTTGGGATGAGCTTAATTTCACATATAACTTACATGCCAATAAATGTTTATGGAACGTTTGGCTAATTACTTGCGTGGTCAAAAGAAAGCAAATGAGAAATAATTACAAGCAGCCAAAACACCGCAAAGTAATATGGTGACAAACAATTAAACCATGAATATCCTTCCCTTTTACATTAGTAGAAAATGTGCTGGGATCTCTGCATTTATTCATTAAAATTATTACAGAATGAAATACAATTTGCAATAGTATCTGCTTCAACCAATGAATAAAAGAAATATTTCATAGCTTCACATCTACAGCACTAACATCAGGAGGCTATACAAAATGCATTACTTAGTGCAATACCTCTTTGCACTGCTTTACTTAGTGAAATTCCTCTTTACACTGCTGGTGGTAGAGGGCAAAGGAACTACTTCTGTTCCATCACAGCACTCAATGATTTCTCAGGGAAGCAGAAATAGGAACTGGTTCTGTTGGCACTTAGAAATTTGCAAACTCAAGAGTTGCTGACAAACAAAAAGATACAAAATGGCCCATGACCTGATAGTCTGATTTGAGCACTCTTCCAGAACTCAATGGGTGGTCTATTCTTATGCAAAGACTGGTGATAAGGTCTGGCTGAAACTGTCTTTACACACAACTTCATCCACAACCTCATAACAAATAAACACAAATGTTTCCTTTAATTATCTTCTAATATATTTTAAGTTGTTATGTAATGAAGCAACCCCAAATGAATACTAACTGAGCTACAAATATCTATTTTATCATTATTTCAATGCAGTTTCTTCCCATATGAAACTTATTCCCCATAGCAAAACTCAGCACTCTTAAACTGTCTGTGCATTTTCTTCTGTTCTCAAAACTTTTTGCTTTACTTTTATGTTGTGATAATTTTAGAGTGGAATGAACAGGTTTCAATTACTGATTCCTGTGGGAAGTGGCTTCTATTCAACTGTGAACAAGTAATAATTGATGAGCCTGATTTCTGGTGATCATCTCTGCATTTTGTTTTCTAACCGATTATATATGCAAAACATTTGCATAATGAGCCCTTATCGGATCTCTGCAAATACTTTAACTCGAGTACCTTGAATTCTTCTTGGTGCAAGTTTAATCAGTAACTTGTCATGAAGAATCAAATTCATTTTAAAAGGATCTAAATAAACACCCCCATTTAATTGTTCATATTATCAGACAAGCAACTCTGCTCATCTAATAAGAAGTGTTACTACCCTCTTCATTGGGTTAATGATGATTCAATATATTTAGAGCTGGAAGCTACTTCTCTAAGCTTGAACATTTGAATGAAAAATGGGCAATTCAGCTACATCTCCCTTGGCAAAACAATCCATTTAATCAGTGTTATAGTTTGTATCTAGAGAATAGGTTTTAATCGGAGTGTCTATCTCCTGATTCTAAATAGGAGAAAGAAGCAGGAGTAAGGAAGGGATGGAGATTCATAGTGTCATTGCTAAGTTAGTTTATTTCCTGTAACTATCCATCATAGCAGAAGAACCACCAGGCAGATGCACAGTTTACTTCAGAGGAGATTACTTTTTTTCCCTGGGGATTCTAGAGCTGAATCCAGACAAAATCTGTTCCACCACTCCAAAAAAGGTTTAGTATTTTATTTTGTTTCTCTCTGTATAAATGTGCAACTATTTCAGTCTATCACATGACTATGTTCTCTAAAAGATGCCATGGGCTTGACATTGAAATTATGGGTTTCAGTGATGGAATAGAAGTTTCATGACTTACATAGACAATTTGATTAAATTAATAGAATGGTATCTCCTTGTCTTGTACAAATTCACAAGCAAGCTTGTGAATAAGGGCTTTCAGTACTGGCATAGTAGATAGTCTATCTACTGTATCCACCATCTCTGACCAGCATTGCATCATATTATCAGCACATATACAGCTTCACACACATACTTTCATGCACCATATTAGTATCTGGTTCTCTTTAACACACAATGCAAGAAAACCTACAAACCATTTTAAATTTACTTGTTCCATACACACCGCTTTAGTTCTGAAATTCAGTAATCTGCCCAAGGAAGGGCTTGTCTCTTTTCATTACGTTCAAAGAGATAATCTAAGTACCAGGTTTTTACAAGAGTGTCTGAGGTGGGGTATTATAAATCCTGTCCAAACAAAAGGTCTAGGAGTTGGCCTTCTGGCTACTAACTAAAGAAATGCATATCTATAGAACTATAGAATCGTAAAGGTTGGAAATGACCTAGAAGATCATCAAGTCCAACTGTCAACCAAACACCCACCACACCCACCTAGTGCCACACTTACATGCTTTTTGTGCACTTCTGGGGATGGTGACTCCACCACCTCCCAGCATGGCTTGTTCCAATACCTGACAACTTTTTCAGTGAAGGAACTGTCCCTAAATGTCCAATCTAAACTTCGCCTGGCACAACCATTTCCTCTTGTCCTATTGCTAGTGACTTGGAAGAAAAGATTAATCCCAGATCTCTACAACCTCCTTTCAGGTAAATATCTATTGCTTAGCAAAACATTTCTAGGACAACAGACTGTTGATAAGTGGAAGAATTCAGCTGAATTTAATGGAAGACACTTCCTAAAACTTAGTATTCTAAGATTTTTTAAAATAACATTTCTTAAAATACATTCCCAACATCACACATTTCTCTTTTTTTTTCTGTTGCATGTTACACTGAAACTGATTTTGTAAATTGAGGATAATATTTTGATCTGCAACATGCAAAATTCAACAAACAAACAAAAGGAATAAAAAACAGTCCAAGAAAAAAAGGCAGTAGTTTTGTGTGGTTCTCCTCTGTTTTCATACTGCCATTTTGTCCCAGAAACATGGAATAAATTAACCTAATTTTAAAAAGCTGATGCTATATTCAGATTCTGCTCATTGCAAAACACTCCTCTAAACACTCCTTGATAGCTTTTCTACAGTGTCAGCACCACTGTTTCCATCTGTGTGTGATCTCACAGCAACAACATATGCACCCTATGCTTGCACATTCTTGAATTTTATCAACAAGTGGTTCAATGTCTGCGACACCAGGACATTAGGACCTTGTTCTCCAAACCTTCACTGACTGAGGGGTTAAGTCAATGAAAAACATCACAAGGGTAAGAGCACAAACAGAGCTTTCCCTGGAGATTCTTCTAGCTGCTAGAAATTTGTGGAAGAGACTTCCTGAACTAGAGTTAATATGTGTGTTTAATAGCCTTTTACACATTTTTCTTTCACGTATTTATTTAATTGATGTCTAAACCAAGGTAAAATGTAGCTTTCACAACATCCATTGACAATTTTCAGAGCGAAATTAAATGTCTTTAAAATATATTGCTTTTCTTTTAAGCCTGTCACCTTATACCTTAATTTCATGGTCACCTTTTAGAAGAAACAACCAATCCTTATTCCTTTCCTATCTACCTTAAATATTTTACAGGAATGTCTTATTTCCCTTCTTTACCAGTTTTCCCAGATGAAGAATCCTAATCTAGTTACTGCTTTTATTGTCATTATAGTCTTGCCTTACAACTTTTCTGTGTGAATTTTAGCTGAAGGAGTCAGAAAATAAAGACATAAAGGTGTGATGGTTCTAATAATGGTTGATTTCCAGTCCTTTCCTAATAATCTCTAATCTTTCATTCAATTTTAGTATTACCCAGCACCAAATAGATGTCCTCAGAGAGCTAGCTTTCATAAGGCTAGTATGATGGAGTTATCTCTTCTTGAATAGTAATAATCAGTTCAAAGATCAATCCCACATATTCAAAACTGGAAATACTTTTTTTTTCCCCATGACAGTTGCTTTAATTTTAGCATCATTTAATTTAATCTGCTATTGAATAGCCCAGTCTTTCATTATAATATAACCTTTCACTATGGGATTTAATTTTTTAGTAACATGAATAGCAAATTTTAGTTATATATAGTAGCACAGATAGATAAACAAAGGAAGTACAGAAGGCTTTTCATGTTCTTAGAGAGATCGGGTATATGACAAATGAATAGTCAAGCCTAACTTAGATACAGGTATCAATATTTGACTATGACAATTCTGGAATCTCAGGTTATTTTTAAAAAAGTTTGACTATGCTTCTCAAGACCAAGCCCTTTACTTGTTACCTATGATGGACATACAAGGAACCTGCTTCAGTCAGTGCCTGCTGCATAATGTAACATAAGCCTTGATAAAATCCAATTAATTTGTATTGCCAGAAACAGATACAGTTCCCATACCCCCTTTTCCTCAGGAACACACAGCATTCACTATTAACAGAAATCACAATTTTAAATATTTATAGCAATTTTTGGATTAAGTTATTTAAATGTTCAGCCAGTTTCTGAGAATCTGTTACCCAGCTCACATCTCATCTGAGATCACACAAGTATTTTGTAATAAATGGATATGCGTATAATATTGTTCTGGAATTTTTTCCACAAAATACTATTTAATGTTTCTAGATATTAAAGCCTCAACAGAGTAAACAAAATCCTAATACTAGTTTATTTCTTGTTCTTGGGTTGCTTTCTTGTTTGGGGGTTCTTAGTTTTTTGGGGTTTTTTCAGAAAAAAAAAGTAATATTCAATATTTTAGGTCAATATTCAGGAAGAATACATTTCATGTTCACAGTTTTGCATTGGATACATACACTCACATCAAAAAATCGCACCTTATAATCAGAAAGGGAAGAACATCAGATGAAAATTTGGTAGCATTTTTCTTTGTTTTCTTAGAAATCCTAAAGAAAGATAAATAACTTTTGTGTTCACAGTATTTAAATCAAAGACCATTATTTTCAGACTTCCTCCAGCAAAAAGCTACTGTGACTATTGTTTTCAGTATCCTATGACTATTTTCATTTTCCCATAAAATGTTCAGGAAGTGGTCTCACTGCTTCAATAAGTGGTTTCTTTCTTCTACAAATCAGTGTTGAAACAATGTTTCAGCAACACTAAGAAAATACTTGGCTGATAATGATATACTGATTTGAATGAGACTTTTAGCTGAAGTTTCTACTGATCTGAAGCATTTAAAAAATCAAGGAAATTATTGATTTCAAAGGTTCTGTACAAGGTTCCAAAATAATTCAAACTTACATAACTCTTTAGTGATTATACTGCAACAACAAACAAATTATTGTTCTGTATATTCCTGTTTTCCTGTCGGCTCAAAAATGTGTCCCCAGGCATATGCTGGGGGCTTTTGCTGGTCAATGTGTGTACCTACAGACTGATCTACACTACTCTGTCAATTTAAAGACATGAAAGGTCAGTCTGTTCCCTGCTTAGAAGTTCTACATATTGTCCAGCACTATGTAAAGGGTATAAAAATAAAATGAGAATCTGTGACCAGAGACATTTCTTTTTTCTCAAAAATACATTCTTGTGATTCCCAGAACAGTTAATCAAAGGTTCTGATTCTCTGTTATTATTTTTCCCAGGAAAGCAATAGAAATGCAAAATAAAGATTACCTCTTCACATAACACTAGATTTATCATTTAGGTTACAGAAAAAAAGAAGTAGTTTACTTTTTGGTAAAAGTTGTACTATACCCATGGAAAGGAAGGTGGGGGGAAGACTGCTAGAGCACTTGTGTTAGAAACAGGCCATTAGGGCTAATCAATGCATTTGGCTTTCCCTTTAAAAAAAAAAAATCAATACAGCTATCCAGGTGAATATTTTCTAACATAGCTATTTTTAGTTTTCATTTTCTAAAGGTTAAGTTAGAACATAAAAAGCCACATTTGTAACACAGTGTGGATGAATCAGATGATAAAGCCAAAAGGGAAATAATTATCATCTTAACTGGTAAGAGTACAATGGTAAGACGGTCTAGAAACCTATTAATTGGATCAGATTCCAGCTGAGAATTGTTTTATTATGGAAGTGTGGTGATCTCTAGAGACTACTCCTCAACTGAAAATTATTTTCCTGTTTATAAATATACATCACTTGGGGTCAAAGCTTTTTAAAGTTATTATCTTTTGAAAATTATCTTGGCTCCCAGGAATTATTTGACTTATTTAAGATAACAGTTCTCACTTTGAATTGAAATCCAAACCCATTTGCAATTATATAGTTTTATTCCCTTTCTGAATTCAATAACTAAAAATGGAAACTCTGGATTTTCACTGAGATGATTCCGAATTTTCATACTCCAGTACCAAGGCATTGGTTTGATAGGAAAACAAATACTGTTACAGGAAACTTGAGTGTTATCTGCCAGGAAATAACCAATTTTGCATCACAGCTTTTGACAATTTACTTTACAAAATGTAAATGCTACAAAATGCAGCAAAAGGCAAATCCAGCTGACTTCTCTGTAAATATGGTCTATGTACTTTCATTAAATATACTGTTAGCCATTGAAAAAAAAATCTTGGATACTATTGAGTCTAGTTGCAGAGTACTGACTGCACAGACAGGCATTTCAATTTAACACGATAGTCACATACTTTTATTCTTGATCAAATAAAAATAATAGTTGTCCAGTGACTTCCTCCCAATTTATCTACCATTTCACCCAAAATATTAAATCTTAGCCAATTATGCAACAAATTAACTATAGGTGTATATTGTAGATAGAATAAGTCAAAGACTGCACTGCAACGTACATAGACTGAATAAATGAGGCTTCAGATCTTAAGCATGCACACATAAAAACATTTTATGCACATATACCTTTTGCTTGGCAAAAATATTCCACTGTATTTTAAAATAAGGTGTTAAAGTAGTACAATCTTGATCCTCAACATGCATCAGAGTCAGGACTGGTCTAAGTCAACTTTGTAATCTGCAAACTTAGAAGACTACCCTCCTCCAAACTCTTGGGAGGAGAACACAAGCCTTAAAAACAGACAGTTTTATTGTCTTGTAAAGAACTGAGAGGATCCTGTTTTCACAAACATTCAAAACCCTGACAAAAAAGAGTGTACATGCTGCATTCAGAGACTTAATTACCTATTATTAATGCTTCTTAGAACGCCTACTGGAGAAATGCCCAATGGAAATATTGCTTTGGATTTTTAGGTGCTAATATTTTTTCCATAACACTCTCTTTTCTTCATATTCACACACCTAATAACCACAGCAAATCATATTCAACACCAATTTACATCCCACATTGATCTACTGAATTGAATGGAACAGTCCCAGGCATGGTGTAACTGAATGTGGCCATCAGATTTCCATGTATTTCTATAAGGACTGGATTCAACCCGTAGTCTATGAACAGCAGATGCAAGACATATTCATACAACATTTAGGCACATTTATTGTCCTCTGTGGATTAAGTTTTGGATAGAAAAGTTTCCTCTCATTCTGTTTGTGATTTCTTGAAATAAATAGGTTTATATTGTTTGTATATGCATTGAAAAATAACAATTAAACAGAAGCCAAATATAAATAAAATCTACAGGCTGTTCCAAAATACCACCATCAAGAATGAACAATTCTCATGAAGGTGTTGATAGGTAGAAGTCAACCTGTTAAAACTTGGTACACAAGTTGCAAATCCAGCTGACTGTCATACACTGAAATATTAACCCCTTCAGCAATTAAACAAGACTTCAAACTTGCATGCTCTCCATAAATTGTAACACCTAGAAGCATCCTGATAAGCAAAGAGAATCAGTGGAAATGAGACAGGATGATGAGGACTATAAAAAAAGAAATTTAGATAAATTATTCCACAGGATCCCTATCTGACTGCACTTAATGGAGCTACTTTGTGCTAGAAATGTTAGTCTCCAGTGCTTGGCTTTCTCCAGAAGGCAGAAGGGTACATGTTTATTATTAGTGTGCAGTTACAGTGAAAAAGTCATATGCAGTGCAACTTCAGGACTTCAGCCAGTATGATGATTGTCATTATCCTTCATTCTGGTGAGTCAGACTGAAAGTGACAGAATTCAGTCTGATATCTCCAGAAATACCTTTAGGACCTCATATGTATCCTCAGATCAAATTCTCTACTTAATATGTTTGCAGTCAACCATGAAACAAATAACCACTTTAATGATGCCTGGGATGCTGTTACATGTACTCATACATTATGTGGGTTAACCTATGTAATTAAAAGAAGTAAAATGTAGCAGATACAGAATGGATGATCCCTTGAATAAGCTAAAACCTGCCCAAAAGAATTACACACTGTCACTGATTTACACAGTCCTTATACTCTGGGCAAGTTTTTTGTAACTGATCACCACACATGTGTTCTTCATCCATGACAGGATGTCAAGGGTTAAAACCCCAACACAAAATTAACCAATTAATTCAGTTAATGTGCTGATGGACTGAAACAAAAATAATACAAGAGGGTTTGGAAACCACTTATGAATTGCAGGCAAAAACAAGACATTTAATTTACCCCACATAAAGATCAATATAAAGAATTAACATCACATAAAAAAACCACACAAAGCTGTACTGAGATTAATCACATGTTCTTAAATAACTGCGCCAAAACCTCAATGTCCAAACCCTCAGAAGGGAAAAGAGTCCTCCAGCCGTTCTTGCTTCTCTGGAAATTTGGTTTCCAACAAGTCAATACACACATTCCTCAGCATCAATGGGCATTTTCAAGTCCAGTTCTCTGTTCCGTGTGCTATGTCAGTCCTTCTTTTCCATGAAGAAGGGGAGAACTTTCTCCATTTCAGCAAACAATGGAATTCAGACAAAATGTTCCTGACACTATTTCTGGAGGAACTACATTTTTCTCTATTCACCACATCACCCAGGCAAGATGGCTGCTATGTTCAGCACTCAGTAGCATGTGTTCTCCTTCCAAAGCAGACACCAGAAGTTAAGATGAAATGGAAGGAGCAGAAGGCAGAGTTGAAAACATCAACCCAAAACTCCAAACCTCTTCTGCCCAGCTGAAACCCCCTCCATTTAGAGATACATAAATTAAGCTTGCCATTTTGGTGTGAAGTTTACAAGACAAACATGACCATAATTTTCAAAATATTACACAGGAGTAACTGAAATCAATGGAAAAAGTGCTTTGAATGTGCTACTATATGACTAGAGCTACTGTACAACACAACTCTATTATAGTAACGAGATACTCAGAAAAAAAAAAGCTAGTACTGTTGAGCCATGCTCCTAGAATTAGTAGATTCTTTTTATTCTTGTGTCTAAATGCCTCAGTTTTGCATCTGAAGACAGAGATAATAGTACTTTATCTCCTAAATGTTTGGTTAAAATATCTTACTATAAAGAACACCAGAGTGATATCAGAGAACACTGTATAAATCTCAAGAGTGAATAATTGTACAAATAAAAAAATCTGGTAATATCCCTATTGAACAACAAGAAGAAATTAAAATTGCTGAATGTGAATGAACTGTAACTTAGACTAGGATTCTAGAAGAGCAATAAATGATCCATTAGCTGGCATAATTGTACCAAACCACCCTGTGAGGATGAAAGGACACACCTTGTGAATGTAAGGATCATAGACTGCAGCCTTTGTGCTGTCACTTAAAACTCAAGTGAAAGCTGAAAGTATACACATGCAAAGTTTTCATATTTCCAGGCAAGAAAATTCCACAAGCAAGACTGCTTTACCTTTCAGTAGAGGGACTTTTTAGAGATGTAACTTCCAGCTGCAGCTTTTTTGAGCTAGTTTCTTTTCCTTATTTTCTAAATGTGTGTTTCTATAAAATACTGGCTACTGACCAAAGCTAACACTTGGATAAGGTTTCTACTTACTCAAGAAAACTTGCCAGAAAAACTTAAGCCAGAATAAAATTTACTTCAGACCTGAATAAGGCCAGTAGGATTTGGTGTTAGACAAATAAAGATTTTCTCATGCGTAACTCCAATAATTTATAGCACTCTTTGCATTAATTTGCTACAAAATAACTTCATTTCAATAGAAACTCTTACATGACAATGAAATCAATATTTTAGCTAGGAGAATCTAAAACTACCAAGATTCTAGATATACTATATTACTAACTATAGTACTAATAGATAACGGTAGTGCTAATCCTGTATCTGCTCCCTTAACCTTGTACATCTCCCTAGTTACTTTCCTGAGGCTCCCACATCTGGCTGAATGATCCTTCCTCCTTCTTTCTATCAGTTCTCCTGCTTGCTAACTTGATGCTCCAGCAAGGCCACCTAATTCACCTTCAACAACTTAAAAATCCTCACCAAAACCTTTCCTTAGTTACAAAAAGACATGGAATGAATGAGCACTCAATTGCAAAGTAGGTGGTAGAACAGCACATTCAAGAAGGTAGAGAAGAAGCTGATACAGGACACAAGACACTCTTTTGACGGTGGTGAAGTGGTATATTAGGTGCTGCTCTTCCTCACTTAGTAGCTGTGTAGGCTTTCAGGAAAGTCCATGGAAAAACTGGTTTTTATATGCATCTGAATTTCTAGAAATCATTCTATTTTGTATTAAGATTGCACACAATCTAATTGTATTAAGATACCTTTCAGAAACTATTGGAGTTGGTTTATATTTGTACATACTTATCTATATATTAAAAAAGCTATATTTCTATATATTAAAAAGTTCATATATTTTATACATATATTTTTACATTATTTACATATATACACAAACCTAATACAACAAATACTCAATGTCTAAGATCTAGACATTCAAGACAAGAAATAACGAGCTGGATTACTTACAAAGGCTTCCCCCCCAGTACAACAGACAATAGTTTCATTAAGTGTTGCCTCTAGTGACTAAACAATCTGCAGGAAATTCTAGTAATTTTTAGCTATTGAATTTGGAGCTATGAGCACAGTGTCCCAGTCATGTAGAGCCATATGGGGTTTTCAAACAAATTCAGTGTGAAAATGGCTGACACAAAAAAATAATGAATGAATCGGCAAATATTTGTATTCCAGTAACAGAGCTAGAATGCTAAAACAGGCAGCATAAATACAAAATTGTGTTGCTGTCTGAATAATCAGTGGGAAAAAGCACAGAAAAATAATTTAATATAACTGCACATTACTACTGACTTCAAATACTTAAGGTTTTCTCATTGCTAAAAAGAACTGCTACCATCGTTTGAGTGAAGGTTACCTGTTCACTATGCTAAAAATCTATATATACTATGGGTAAAGTGTTTTTCCTTAATCAAGAAAACTAGGTACAGACAACACAAAATATATCTGATATGACTTCATTTACCTGGTGTATTACTTGTCATGTGTTTCTCAGGGTCTTTCACACATTTTCTCAGCAGCAGAGACAAGACAAAACCTGTATGGTGTTCAGTGAACCTATCAGATGTGTTTCAGTTGCTAAACATCCTGAACGAACGAGTTAACGCACAGAATGGAACACAAATTCCAAATGACACTGAAAGGCACACTAGGTAAACACTTGAAGCACCAGAAGTGCACCTGAGGCAGCTGGGGTAGACACCACACAACATGGCTCAAACACTATTGGAAAAATATCACTAGAAATAATACACGTTAAGTAAGCACAAAGGAATTGGACTGCATCATCATTGTATTGAGGAGACATCTGTATCTTCTTCAGTTATGTTTTCCTATCTTTCAATATCCTGGTTACTCAACATGATACATCATAAAGCCACAGGGCATGTTGGCTACAACAGCAACTACTCATTTTGCAAGTCAATTCACAAATTGTTTAGGAGGCAGATCTCTGTGTCGGTGCTAACGTTTACATAATAGCATGTAGCATATGCTTTCATAGTACTGTGGAAACCTGACTGCAATTAAGCAAATAACTACTAAAAAATAATTGAAAACTTTTAATCTGGTTAAAAATGTAAGAAATATTTTCTTTAAAATGTGCTCTTTAGTTTAAGGTCCAGACTCTAAACTACATAAATGTCAAGAAAGAAGGCCTTAGAAGCCAACTGTGATCAGCTAGAAAACATGGACACTGTAAAGACACTATAGAGCAAAGATTAAAAGAATTATAAACAGCAGATACTCATGTTTAGATGAGGGTCACATTTCTAAGTTTACCAGATTCAGAACTGCACAAGAATATTTTTTCTAGAATTTTAAATACTAGAAAATTAAATTTAGAGTTAAACCAGGACACATATAGTTAGAGATTCAGGTAATTTAAATATTCTTGAACACCACCGTTGCTGATTTACTGTTGCATTGGTTTTGATACTGATTTAAACCAAATTCTCTGTATGTAACAGCAGTAGGATATGCATGGGAGATTTTAACTAACAAGTTCATTCTTAGTATTTATAGCATATGATTGTTCTTCTCTTTGTCAGCTTTTATCAAATACAAGAATTTTTAGGGCTACTGTTACTATAATCATGAACCTCCCTAATGTTCTAATAAATATTGCTAACTTTCCTTATCTGAACATCTAATTCATTAAAACTGCTGTATTTCTCAAAATCTGTAACTATCATTTACTAAAATATGACAGAAACCATGAACATCTTATATGCACATAAATAAATCTATTTCTAAAATAAATATATGGATCTCTCTTCTGAAGTCACAGTTTATATTCACATACCTAATAGAATGAATATTTACAGACAATAGAACACATTGAAGACATGTTGATTCCACATTGCTTATGACTTTTTTTAAACATCACAACTTTAATAAATAGGTAAAATATTATTTTAAATGTTTGAAGTTCAAGTATAAAATCAGATCTCATGTAGATATAAGAACTACCTGCAACTTCTGTGTCTTCCAGATTAAGAGTTCACATTAATTTAATTACATTTCACTAGAGCCCTTCAAGGCAAAATATCTTTTCTTTGGCCTCCTATGATGACAAATGATTACGCATTGATCGGTGAGGCCCCTAAAATAATTTATATGTATAAACTCACTCTTCTACTTGTAGTCTTTAGGCTGGACTGGAGTTGATTCAACTTAAAGCAGGCCCACTCACTTCCAAAAAATCCCCTAACAACAAGGTTTGGCGATCTTGCTCTACAACTATGACATTGACACATTCATTAAAATATGAGTAAGCGAAAACTCCCATGTGGGCATCAAATTTGGCTGGCTGTTCCTGGGACATCCTCATTATCCAGATTTGTAATTTTAATAACAATGTGTTTAGAAGCTAACGTAATCTGGCATATCCAATCTGAACACAGATGAAAGCCGACCTGGATACACTGAACACTGTTAAATACTGCAAAATACAGTATCTAATTTGTTTTTGAGCTAGTTTTCTGATTCTATTTTTACTCCCTGTGATTCACCACCAGTATCCTCTGGGTGATAGTTAAGGAAACAGATGTTGGGAATCTCTGTCCGTTCAGTTCCTGAGAGGAGAGCTCTGACTCACATTTGTGCCTAGTCTCCTTTGTACTCACACATGCAAAGGGTAGTTGCGTGAAACTTAAATTACTGCTTGATTTCCAGTTTCTCATTGCCAGTTTCCTCAAAGTTTCCACTTACGTATTTTACAGCTTTACCAGTTTCATTCGAGCAGCATTTTATTACACATTTCCCTTTCCAAAGGCTGAACTGCATGTTCCCAGGATAAAGTTAAGTTATTTCATTTTTAAGTGCTCTATTTATTTGGGATTTTCCAATGAAACTAGATAGAAAAAAATGCACAGATCTGGGACAAAGTTGAAAATAATTTTTAACAGATGTTTTAGTCTGAATTTTTCCTCTAGTGCTTTGAACAAATGCACACACACAACATAAATAGAACTATTGATCAGAAATAAATACAGTCTATGACTGTTTACAAAGCTGTCATGGAACTTTCCAATGTCTATATCCAGATATGGAAAGTCTTGCTGACTTTCACAGACAGACAGTCATACTTAGTACAGCATGGGAGAAACACTGTTAGATTGCAACAGTGAGCAAGATAGCAGCACTGTTCCTCTCTGCGTTATTAAAGATACCTGTCTTTATGACACGTATGGTAATTATTTTGAAAATGTTGTCCAAAACACAACTTTATAGGAGTTACATGACACACTTGATTTCATTCATAGAAGATTTCTATGTGACTAGAATTAAAATCATAGTACTGTTCAGAGAAGTGTAGAGTTATTTAGCAAGAGTTGTTTAGAGTTGTTCTGGCTGAGTTTCTAAAAGAAATAGTCATAATATAATTATTCTGGTAGAGCAGCTGGATACACAGACTGCAATTAATTTTGCTCTGAATATTAACAGTTCCACAGCACTTGAAAAAAAAAAATAGTATCAGTCAATAGATTTTTTAATTAAGTAGGTTGTGGGAAACAAAGCAAATGATTGTTGATATTGTAAAACTTGGTTTAATCAAAGGAATCTTACAGTAAATCCAAGTACTTAATAAATATGTGCTAGTGCTCATTTATACAGGAAAAAAAAAGGAGACTCACATCTAAAGTTTTAACTACAGGGCAAAGAAAACTTCTAAATGAACCATCAGAATACTTCACTTATTAAACTGAACAAATATGATCTGATTACAGTTTCTATGTTCACTACATAAATAGCATATCAGAACACTGCATAATTGATATCCACACATGAGAAACTTGTTTCTTGATTATGCAGAGATATAGGTAGTATCACTTTAACAGTTTTTTTCAGGGCATATTTCTCCAGTAACAGCTGGACTTCTAAGCAGATGGTCACTGAACAAGAAACAGTTGAACAGTGGCACCCAGAGGTGAAAAGTGTACTGCTCTCAAAGAGTTACTCTATTTGTAATCTATTTCTTATCTTTTAGTCATTCCCATGTCTTTTCCAAGTAACGAATGCCAGAAGAAAAACATTGCAATTGGAAGAACATACTCCAGAGTTTAAAAAAGAAAGCCCCCACTTTGTAACAACTGTTCTAGTTGGGAACACATTTTAGAAACATATATTTCCTACATGTTTTCTCTAACAAAGAACAGGATAAAAATAACCATGGAAAAGACAAAATTCTGAAACCACAAAACCTCATATTCTCCCTAAATTCACTAGTTAAATTTACTGTGCAGGATTATAATAGGAACATGAAGATCCAAACAAAAATTGGTGGATTTTAGGAAAAAGGATTGGGACCACAGTACAAATAAAATTACACTGTTCATAATGTCTCAGATGCCTTCACTTCAGACATTTGGTAAGACCTCTTGCATCACTGTCCTAAAAGCACTAAAAGCACTAGTCTGAGAGCACCAAGCTTCTGTAAAAACCTCCCCAGGCTACTTCGTCACTACCTGTTTTTATATATGCATATAGGCATATACACATTATACGCATGTCAGTAAATTATTTCACAAAAAAAGTTTAATTAAATTCAAATAAATGGCATAGCTAGCCAGCAATAATCTTAGGAAGGCCCAATACATTGAGAACCATTGATTTTTAATTTAAAAGTCCATACTTGTGCAATTTGCAATAAGTACCTGCATCTTTCCGTTACAGTGGGATCCTGTAACGGAGCTGAACTGCTGGAAACACCTACACTGTCTAAGGATCCTTGAAACAAACTTTTGCTTAAGAGACCATAGGATGAGCTTTTGGCAAACTCCTGCTCAAAAGATAAGAGAAAAGGAAATGTGTGTTTGTTTTTTCTTGAATTTTAAAAAGAAAGCTTAATTTTGTGGGTTAAATCGGTTGGGTGAGGTGTCCAGAACATTTCTGATGTAGCAAGTCCTTTTCATCATAGAATCATAGAATCATCAGGGATCAGAAGGGACCTCGAAAGATCACCTAGTTCAATCCCTCTGCCACAGCAGGACACCTAGACCAAGTCACAGAACAGAACATTATGGATTGGAAGCAACCTGGAAAGATCATCCAGTCCAATCTCCTTGCCACACCAGGATCACGCAGACCAAGTCCAGGCAGGTTTCAAATGCCTCTAGAGAAGGAGACTCCACAGAAAAAAAAATAAATTCAAGGCAGCCCCCTCCAGTGCCCTGTCACCCTCACTAGGAAGAAGTTACAGAATTGGTCAGGGTTGGAAGGGACCTCTGCTCTTCATGCTGGTTGCTATTAGTGTTATTCTTATCAGCACTATTATATCTATCATTATTTCTTATCACATCTGAAGGCAGACATAATGTCTTGGGTAAAAAGTGATGTTCACCTTTTTATAGCAGCATCTTCAGCCCAAGAATGAGAAAGGAGTTTCCATAAGCTCCAGATAGAGGCAAATGTTCCTAAACTCATCCCTACATCCAGTGTGTTCGTGACTGCACTTAATACTACAATCCATACAAAATGCAACAATTTGGGCACATTTCAACAGTTTATATGGGAAGATGTATCTCCCCTTCTGCCTTTCAAACAGGTTTGTAAACAAATATGTTTACAAACAAATAAGCAAATAAGCAAATAAGCAAATAAGCAAATAAGCAAATAAGCAAATAAGGAAAGGAATTATGGCTACGTGCATATTCCTATTAATTTCGCTACTATTTGCAAAAAAAACCTGTTTCAAAGGCCGCAAGGCAAGCTGCAAGGACAGCACAGCGATCTCATAACGATCTCGTTATTACAAGCAGACGACGACACACTGAGTTCACCACAGAGCCGACAGACCCAGCACCACCGCCCCGGGCCCGCAATTTTCCCGGGCACAGCGGCCACAGCGCCCCCGTGGGGCAGTGGCGGAGCGCGTCCCTGATGCGAAGGGCAGAGCCCGGCCGCCGGTGGGCGGTTCCGGTGCTGCCGAGGAGGAGAGACTCCCTCTATGACACCTCTAGGGGCAGCAGGTATGATAGGCTGCTCGGTCTCCGCCACTACGGGGCTGCTTGCGAGGAGGCCTGAACACAGACATCAGCCGAATTCCTAAGGACAGCAGCAGCAGAGCAGCTCAACGCTTTGAATAGCCTACAGAAAACGCATGACGCTTACTGCTATGTGTTATTACATATATTTTTGCCTCGAATGTCCATAAAATATTTTAACGATCCTAATTAGAGCACGTTTGGCTGATTCTTGTGTTCATTTACACTCTTCTTGTCCACAGAGGCAATGATTTGGCCACCCTTTCTGAATTTTTGGGTGTAGTTCCCAGAAAATGTCACCTTAAAATGAGATATTTTCCTTCAGAAAGGAATGAGAGGTTTTCCTTCAGAAACCAAAGTTACTTAAAACATGGTTGGAAGTATAGAACTTAACAACAAGGTTTAGACCACAGTTCCTCTTCCAGAATTGTGCTGTAAAGAAGAATGTGTAAAAATAAGTGATGTTCTTATCGCCATATAAATATAGGCAACACCTTTTAATTCCATAAAAATACATTGAAAGAGGAGAGGCATTTTGTAGAGTGGCAGAATAAAAAATCAACACATACTTCCTTCTATAAAAAGTAGAAAATTTTGTATGTACCCTAAAAGCAGGGTTGAACTATATATGCACTAGGAAAAAAACCCACCAAAACAAACAAAACCAAAAGAGCCAAAGAAAGCAGTCTTATCCCTATTCAAACATTTTGAAAAAAAAAGTTGAAATACAAGCAAATATTCTTCTTTCAACATCTGCATGAAGGACAGGGCAAGCAGTAGAGGGAGGGGGATTCACCCTCCTTTTAATTTATAGACATCCCTTTAAAATTGGACTCAAAATTTAGAAATCTCTCAAAGGAAAAGACATTGCCTTAACTCTTTGTGCCTTGCTTGCTGCATCCAGAATGATGAGGAGACATTCTACACCGCCCCTGTTTAGTGAACACCACACTGTTCACTAAAGAGATTCTTTTGGGTGTAATTGCTGCTGTTATACCTCATAGCCCAAACACAGTTTTCTGTTTTGCAAGCACTGCAACTTGTTCTGCTTAGCTGTGATGATACAAGAAGAAAACAGATATATTGTTTTGCACTGAGGGGTTAAACACTCAAAACTACTCTTGTGAATTTTCCTGTAGAAATGGATGTACTGCTTAAATAAAATGTTCTGAGTATCTTTTACATGCACCCAAATGCTTTAATCAGATAGCTGGTGAAGAGCCCAAACTTCTGCCATTGTCAATGAAAGATGGAAAGTGTTACCTGACTAGCATGTATTATCAATATTAATGAGTAGTACAAACTTTCAGCATTCAGGTCAATCTAAACAGCAAAAAATACTTATCAATGTTCTATTTAGCTAACCAATTTTTTTATATATGCATATATAGGGCATAGGGAGGAGCATTCCACTGAGTACAGTTCTAGAATAAGCTCTCCAACTTGATACAGCAGTTGGTAAATTCCCCCCAAAGTTTATTACCATTTAAAACTGAATCTAATGTGACTGTGAATCACATTATTCCTATTGCTGAATAATACTTTCTTTATAAGCTTAACAGAGGAAGATATTTATTTTTCCATTAGAAACTAAATACTCTTCTGAGAAAGCAGTTGACAAAATGGAACTCTACAAGAGGACTAGCCCAGGTAAAATAGTGCATACGTAAGGCACAGACCTGAACTAGCTCTGCCCTGCACACGTGAGATCATTTCCAGTTCCCAACTTCACTAACTCTATAACTAAAAGGTTACAGAGTGCTTAAACAAAGTTATTTGACATAATTAACAATACCAGCACCACATAAGCAAATTAAACAATATGTCTGGACATCAGGAGTTTTACAGTAAACAAAGCAATTTTACAGGGTTTGTTACTATTTAGAAAACATTGAGCGAAGGCCATTACAAAAGGACTAAAATGTTAATTTTAATCTGTACCAGTAGATCCTCAGCCTATACACTATGTAAATGTACATGTGCATTTACTTAGAAACATTAAATGATAGTAGTCTGCTGACCATCCAATTTTAACAAACCAATACACTTATCAAAATGACAGCATTATTTTCATAGCTGCCCGAACGTAAAAATAAGTTCCATTTGATATATAATGTTTATATTCATCCTTTTAAACATTTGCTGCCTTTCACCCCATAGGTGATCCCTGCAAAATGTGTCAAGTGATTTATTAAGGTCTCACCAAGAAAAGTGCAGAGAAGGCTTGCATCCCACTGGCTTCAGGAGCAATTAATGGCTTCTCCATGCACCTTCCAGGATCAAGCTCTGAGGATTTGAGGATCATTCTGGACTACAGTTTTATTCAGATTTTTGCATAGTAAATTTCTTGATCATGCTCTCATTGTGCACTGAGGTCAAATAACAGCAGTATCCAAAACTGTCTTACTGAGCAAAATTTTGACTAAGTCAATAGGATTTTGAGCAAGAAGGGATGCAGGCAAAGGTAAAAAGCTTGTCACAGGTAGCTTTTATGTAGCATTGATCACATAAGATTGTCAAGCTACAAAGACAAAAACCCCCACAGTTTTCAAAATTAATAATAAAGTTTGTTAGTAGTTTTTAGACATAAAACCTAACATTTACTGATTTGTGTTTCTTTCTTGAGAATTTTACTCTACTACAGAATAACATGTACATTGATGGAAAATACTGGAAAATGTGTATCAATAGTGGTCATTTTCCACTAAAAAAAAAATCCACTATTCTGATTTATCTTGTCTGATGTTTGCCCGTATTCTCCTGAACTTTTTCTTTTTTTCTATGATATTTTAAAACCTGTTTTTAGGTAGACTGTTAAGTAACAGTGGTCATGAAAATCCACAAGGCATTTGAAATTATCCAGAGGATTTATCTGCAACTGATTGAACTGATCAACTAAGTAAAACAGTAATTATTTTTTGAAAATACAAACTGCTTTTTAAAAAACAATGTAAGAGCACTCAGTGTTAAAACAGGTAGTCAAATTTGAACACTAGTAAAGACAGCACAGCATGCTTAGATTCTGAGGAAGGAAGTGCTCTTTCAGTTGTGTCTTTGCTAACAATTTGGAAGCATCCATTGTATTACTACTGCAGTGTTATTGAGCTCATTTTATTAAGGCAAATTTATAGCAATGTTAGAAATTAATACCACTCTTATTTCCTCCACTGCCTGGCTTTATTGAATGCCATGGGGCATATTAATCAGTAAAGCCAAGTAGTGCATGAAATAAAAGTATAAATTAACCTGTAACATGAATGTAAAAAGGGTCTTAATAAAATAGAAATAAATAATACTTTAATGATAATCAACGCTGCCTGGCTTAACTAAGCACTTTGTGTAATAATGTTAAATACAAAAAAAAAAGCATTTAAATAAAGTTTAAATTATGATGTGAACAACATCACTTACTAAGTAATACTTAATTTGCTGTATTGTTTAAACACACTAAGATTGTACAAAACCCAACCTTCTAGTTTGACACTTCTTCGTGTAAAATTCTTGTTAACCATGGGAGCAGGCCCAAAGCACGACTGTGAGAATGATTACAGAGTAATCTTGCATTCTAATACTCTGTGTGTTTAGATGTAACCCAAAAATTTTTTGAATAGTCTATTTTACACACAATTAAAATGTACTTCCAAATATCAACTAAAACCAGGACAGTCTCTTCGAGCCTATTTCACACAGGTGAACTGCATGCAACGTGCACGGTGATTTATGAAGGGCCTGACCTTGCAACTGTGTGATATCATTTTAACCTGCTCTTAAATTTATGTTGTGGCTTTTCTAAAGGTAGAGTATTCTTTGGTATCGTAGAAAGAGATTTTTCAGGGAAAGTCTCTTTTTCTCTGGGGTCCAAAAAAACTCCATCCATATACTGATATACTGATATATATGCCATATACTGATATATGCAAGTATTTGCAAAACCAAAGTTAATTTTGTAATAAGAAAACAACAGACAGTTCAGCTTTTGTCCACAGTTACTACACTTGCAGAACACAAACATTTGGCCACGTTATCATATGTACTAACCACATCTATGAAAATACATCTACTTGCAAAAACAGGGGTGAAAAATGCCCCAAATCCTTAAGAATCCTGGAACCTCAATGTGTATGTGCTCTCTCTGCTCCCTCTGCTGGCTCTGCTGCAAAAGGGACCCGAGAAACACCTGCTATCGCTAACAGCTCTGACATTAGTGACTGCACACATAACAACATAAAGATGATACTAAAATAAAGATTTTCCAAATACAAATTATTACATGTTAGAAATGCACTGGAGTCCATTGCATCACAGCTGTTGTATCATTCTGAGACCTATTAGTATCAGATATTGTTGATCTTTAAAAGCTATGCTTGAGACAACCAGCAATGCAACCAGCATTTAATTTTTTTTACATTTGCAAATTGTATAAAACAGGGTTGAAGACTGGTTATATTCTAGTAACTATGATACAGCAGAAATGGTTAAGGAAACCTAGTGGCACTGAGCAGGATGTAAGCTTAATATTTGGTCCAAGTAAGATCCCCAGACTCTTGGATGATATTTGCTAGGAGTTCTTTCAGCTAATGATGTTTCTTGATGTGATCAACTCCCACACTGAGCCAATGCACCTTCTGACACTGAGATTTGTGGAAGGCTCCAGTGACAGCATTCCCACAGAAGGGAAGAAAACACTGCCAATGAGTAGTCAAATGTGAAAGATCTTTGTTAATAATCAAGCAGCTGTTGGGGGACAAATTATTTTTAGAGAATATTTTTCTATAATACATGATAGCTAAAGGACTACCAATCCAAATGGATGTTCCAGCACAATAAATATAGTTAACTGTGTTTAGATCAGTGAATCCCACATTATCTTGTTTGGAAGTAAAATACTTTGGCAATTTAACCTCAGTCCTGCCAGCATCATAGTAATTTGTCCAAATAAGCAGTATTTTGTCTAATGATGGTGATTTTCCAATAAAATAAAACTAAGTTTAATCTAAAACATAATCGGAAAATACAGCATAAATACAGTGTTCTAGTTACAACCAACAAAATATTTTGAACAATTGCTGAATTTAAAGCACAAACAGAAAACTGAAGCTGAAGGATGTAATTTGTTGGTCTCAAATGAAAAGCGTGTACCTCATTTTCTATGACTGTTGTGACTGGGCTACACATGGTAAATTCTCCGAAAAATGAAAAACTTATTGAATCAACAGCTCCATAAATGACAAGAGACTACCAATTTGTGGAATATTCAAAATCATTTAAGTAATACATTTTGAAAGAGTAAAACACATTTTATCAAACCAAGAGTTAAAAGAAGCCAATCAAGATTGATGCTTGCATTTTTATATTTTAAGATATATAGGGCTTTTTTAATTCAACTGTTCCCTGCAGTAGTAAATTAAAACAACTGAGCTGTAACATTGCATTAAAAAAAAACCAAAAAGTGCACATCTGTCACAAGCACACAGTCTATGGAAAGTGGACTGAAAATAACTCCGTGATCGAAGTATGACTGTGTGTCTCAAATAGTTACATGTATAGAAACAAACATGTACCATGAGCCCTTTAAATTCTTTCACAGCTACTAGAATGTCATTTATTTTAGTAGCAGAAAACTATTTTTTTGCATACTTCCACATTTCAAGCATCTTTTTTAAATAAATTGTTTGTATGCATAAACGAGTTGAAATCTTACACAAAACATCACTACATATTCTTTCCTCCCTTGGTTTAGAAACACTTCTGTATTTTTACACCACTGCAGTCATATGCATTAGAGTGGAAGTAAGACCAACAGCTCCGCTCACTGCCTGCAGCTGTCTCTAACACAGATCTATCTTCACAAATATTATTACAAGTGTGTTCATCTGAGGTGTCCTTATTCACAATAGCTGACCTTCATGGCTACGTCTGACATTTAAAAAGAAAAGTTCTGCTTTACAACCTTCAGCATGCCTTCCATTATAAATTAGTTGCAGAGTATTAGTAATAATAATTGATTTTAGCAGTAAGTAATAGAGTTATAAACAGCTCCTACTATTTAATGAAAGAAATGCTTCATCTTCTGGTTTTATTTATTAGTATTCAAGAGTCAGCTCCACAACCTCACTGAGATCAGTTATTGCTTAATTAAACTACAAAAGATGACCTGTCAATGACTCTTTGTTCAAAAAAATATGGAAAAAATTGAGTATTTTTCATATTTCTTTAAAATTCCTTAAGGGTTGCTTTCTGTTGTGAACTTATTTGAATACAGACAGTGCATGTAAGCAACGAATTATTTGAATTTCTTTACATGTTAATCAAATACAGGACCTTTCGCCTTATTGTGGTGTATCAGTACAAATAAATGTAATAAATAAAAACTTTTACCCTGTGTTGGCCACATAGGAGCTCTCCTCCATGTTCACATGTGAATCAATTGAAGAAACGGTCTAAGCATTTTTTACTGCTCACAACAGAAATCTATTGTATTTTTTAACAAATTCAGTTACCTGGAAAAGTAAAAGAGCACCTACAGGTTCAGAATGCATAAGAACTGGTGTTCACATATAAGAAACTAAGGACTAAAGGACTTCACTGACAAATGGCCTGATGAACGATGCAATTACTCCATCAATAATGGTAGAAAGGTTTTAAATAAACAACACCAATTAAAATCCCACTGGAAAATTATAGTAGATGCTTTGCCTTTCTTTGTCACAAGGTAGTGATAACTTAAAAATTTGTCACCTTATCATGATGCAAAATATACAAACTTACATAAATATCAAGCTTGAGATGCTGTCTATCATGTCTCACCACTAGCTGGCACCCCAGCTTTATATATGTTCTGATGTCTCTCGTTTCTATTTCACTAATTAACAATCAGCTACCTAATTTTTAACTGAAAACAATTGTCCTAAGTACATAAGAAATATTTGGAGGCTATAAATAAAAATGAAGCTGAAAGCAATATTCTCAATGATGACTGGAGAGACACATCCTGCAAAGGGACATGGCTAATAGTTAACAGACACAGGGGCTGGGTTTATTCGATGAAAATAAACTGTACTGTGCACAGATGAGAGAGTTTGATATTTTTGCTACTGGCTGGGAGAACATAGAGGTCAATATCTTGGGTTATGAAGAGGATGAACCCCAATAAACTGCTTCCCTTACTGGGCTTTTTATCACAAATAAACTCAGAGGCCACTGCAGGTTCATTCCCAAAGAAGCGGCTTTATTGCACCAGCTAATAAATTTCACAGTCTGTCTCCTTCACTGGGTTCCCCTTTTCTCATTACAGCCTGCTGCTTGCATTGTCTGCTGGCTGGAAACAGATGCCCTAAGAGGCAGGAACTCATTTTCCATTCTCTGACTGCAGAGGGTCTGACATCGCAATAGACTTGACTGCCATGTTCTGCTCTAATTCTTTCAGACTAGTCAGTATGAGATGACCTGACACGCAAGTTGGCACATCATCCACATATCCAGACAGATGAAATTCAAAACAGAGGAGTTACAAGCTAGTCATCTACTTCCCAGTCTCAGAAGAGACCAAATAAAAATTCAGACAATTGTTGCCAACTGTGTATTTACAGGTTGGGCAAATAAAACCATAAATGTTCACATCATGCCAGTAACAGAGTGCTGTTAATTTACAAATGCATTATATTTATGACCAATCTGGCAGCTGTAGTCTGAATAGAAGAAATACTTCCACATAACATAAGAAAATCCTCTCTAAAAAGAAATGAAAGCTTTCTCATATTATGGGTCTGGTTCTCTGCAGCTGTCCACCAAAAGTCAGTCTGAAAGCTGGGATAGGCTCAGTAATAGCAGTGACATCAAGACAACCCTGCCATTCTGGCCTTGGCACCATTAAATAGTATAGCTCATAGTTACACATATGCTTTTTGACAATCTTCCATAGAGAGAAGGTAAAGTACACTTTGAATAACAGCCTCTTGCATGTTACGAATTTTGCAGTTGGTTCATGAAATACTGAGCTGATCTCTCCCCTACTAAAACAAAATGTGTCACAGAATAACATGCATTGCCAGCTATGTAGGTGAAAAAGCATTCTAATTCTTACTCTGAAATTATCATCTCCTGTACATATAACGTTACAGTGACATTTTTGTCCAACCTAACAGAGAAATGGTGAACCTCATCTACATCTCCACTGTTTTCTAGACCAGCTACATTCTGCCATTTGCACACTACAGCTACAGTGTGAGGATAATCTTCAACGTGCCTTATGTACTGCCTTGCCATCCAGCTGGACAGCAGAGCAAAAAGCAGCTCCCACATGCCCTTACTGAGGAGATTATGAGTGTTTCCAGAATAATCACTAATGTCATCAAAGTGCTGTTGTCAAAAAGGACACGATCAATGACTAACTAAGGGATTGATTTGGAAGACTATGCCTGGAAGGAGTTGTGTTAATGAACACCATCATAATATGTATTCAAACTGGTACACACAAATTATTACATTCCAAAATAAAGAAAAACAAACAATGAAAAGACTGGAAAGAAAGAAACCAAGCTAGATCAAGCTCTTTTGGTGTTTTGAATCTCTTGGAGAGGCTTCATATTTGATAGTGAAATTTATCCTTCACTGATACAGATATTTTGTGTTTTGTAAAATTTTATTTTCAGCCCACATTGGCCAGTATGTCTACAAATATTTCTCATTTTCATCTTAGAACAGACAAGAACAAGAAGGGAGCTTACTTGTTTCTTCAGAGGGCTCCAGACCTCTGATCATGCTTGGAGCCCTCCTCTGGACTCACTCCAAGAGTTCCATGTCCTTCTGGTATTGAGGGCCCCAGAAGGGATGCAGTAGTCCAGGTAAGGTCTCACAGAAGCAGATTAGAGGGGGAGGATCACCTCCCTTGACCTGGTGGTCATGCTTTTTTTTTATAAAAGAAGTGTTACAGTTAATCCACTGCAATCTGTCTTTATTTTGCTAACCCACTCAAGTGGACACCACAACACTGAGACTACATTAATCAAAATTTGGAATGACCTGCTTTTCATTGCAAACTGAAGTTATCTTTCTTTACTGATTGGCCTTGACCTCTCAACTGCATTTGGTACTGCTGATACTGGGGGTTCTTCTGAGAGCCTGGAATGCTACAAAAGGTTGTCTGACTCTGTTCTTGCTTGGTTTAATTCATATTCTACTCAACATACCCGTTTTATTTCCAGTAGAAATTGCTCATTTAATTGCATTGTAAGTTTTATGGGGTATGCCCCAGGCTGCATTCTTTATGCCAAGCTTCTCAGTATTTATATGTGGAATGGTGGAAAAGTAAAAAAAAAAAAAAGTCACTCACAAAGCTAGAGCAGGCTTCACAATACCAATAATTCTCACTGCTTTCAATTGTATACAAATGTATATGTCACCACCTGAGGTTTATTTGAAAAACACATTGTTTTTAACTTAACACTTTCAAGGCAGGTGGCCCTACTTAGGAATTTTGCAACCCTTTTTGCAATGCTATTGTATATAAAAGTCCTGTGTTACAACTTCCTATTTAATCAACCCCAAATTTTGTTTGGATGGGAGCCTTAGTATTACAAACTCTAACAGTTCATATCCAAGAAACAAGAATTGTTTCAGGTAATATTATCTTTCAGTAGAAGCATCAAAAGTAATTGATGTTTTTTTTGAAAAAAGGATTCAAGTTTGATATCCCAAATCCTCCTTCCTACCAAAGAAATAAAGAAATGGCATAGTACAGCATAAAACTACCTTACTTGTGATTTGCCAAAACACACAAGTATTAGAATCTTACATTGCTTAATCTGTTCACTTAGTTATTTTGGATGAGAAGACCTATTCAAATATTAAGCCATCATAAATGACCACCTTTATTAGGAAAAGACAAACTGTACTCTTACAACTACCATTTAAGTTTGCCATTCCACTTAAACATGGTTACAATGAACAGAAGCTTTACCAGATTCAGGAAGGTAATATCAAAAGAAATGCACAAGGTAAACTTTAAATTCTGTTCATATTTTGGATGGATAATTTCAACAAATAAGACAGAATTTATGGCTCAACATACTTTACTTTGCAATACAACTATTAAATCATAATTATGAAACTAAAAATTTAGATCCATCATTCAGGAATAATGTGGATCCCGGTCATCCAATCAGTTTTTTAAAGAGTGATTGCTTTACCAAGGACTAACTGCATGAACGTCCATGCAAGGATTAGAAATCTGTGTAAAATTATAAAACTACGAGAGTAAAACACTCATGTGGCATTACAAATATAACGTATTTATTGTAATTATTACTTATTAACATATAATTAAATCTTTGTGCTATACCAGCCTTCTTATTTTAAAATGAAAAGTAGAGACTAAAGAAAAATGCAAATTATAAATATAAAAATAAAATTATAATTAATTTAAATACTTTAGATCATATTTTTTAAACAGACAACAGTAATAAAAATGGAACATGCAATCAAAATAAAAATAAAGGGAATCTATAAAAAAAGCAAGGCTGCAGATTATTCATGAATAAAAATAAAAGACAATATATATTGAGAGATAAGAAAGCAAACCTGGAAATAACTCCAGTCTGTGGGAAAATGCAGCTCAGAATTTGGATTCTCTGAGTTAGGATACATTACTAGTGTAACAGAGGCAGAAATCTTTTAGCCTATTACGAAAACACACTTGAGCAATCTCTGTATGGAGTCAAGTGTTTATTCTGTTGTTGCCTGGTCTGATTTGACACTGATTCCAGATGAATTAGTACCAGTTACATTATCAGTAAATACAATCACAGAAATGTACAGAGACTGAAATTCACCAAAGTATTTATATGGAATGAACACGAATTAGCTTATTTGTTTCTATAGTCTCATCTTCTTACACAATTTTTCTCTGCTACATGTCATTTTTAAGAAGAACAGAAAATTTAAAAAAAAAGACAACAAAACAACAGGCAAATCCATTAAGGTATTCTTTCTCATGATTAGCTCATTTCATTGCTGTGCCTCATGAGATGTTTTTTCCTGAACAAAGTCTTGCTGTTAAGCAGTAATTGTTAGTTGTTAGCAGTACGGCCAAAGGAATAAGAAAAATTGCATTAATACTTCAACATTCAGCTTAAACCACAATAGTAAATACTCTACAAAAACGGAAAACCATATACTCATTCCACTTTTGATGAATGTAACAAATTACTGATAACAACATGTGGCACCAGAACAGAAATGAGCCGACAGCTGCAGAGATTTAGGTCCTTTGCACACTGCCTGTTGTTTGGTACCCCCCCTGCTGGAAGTTGCAGTCTTTAGAAAACAATAAGGAGAGGAGGATGTGGGCCTACACATCAGCTGCTTCAATTCACAATCCAGCATGTTAAGTCACAGGATGCAGGAAAACATCTTCAATTACCGTAGCCGAAATCATAACAAATCTGCCAGTAGTAAAAGCCAATCCAATACAAAGTATTCAAATTCAGCACTACAAAAGCAATATATTGCCAGATTTTGTTAGAAAGAGGTGGATTCATTTATATTTCCCAGGAAGTAAAAATTATCAATTATGCATTATTTAGATTTTTCAAAATACTCATAATTTTGTATGTATTTATAACCCAGTTCCACCCAGAATAGTTAAAGCACAGCTGATTGTCACAAAAAAGAAATAACTCTAGATTAGTCCTCTCCCCAAACCACCCTACCTAGCCTGTGACCTTACAGGACTTGGTTGTAATTTACATGTATCAGGGTGGCAGTCCTACAGTGTTTTATAGCAAATACCCTATATCGTCTTCACCAGATTCAAGAACATAGTTCTAGGAAGAGGAACACTGTCGAGGAGAGTCTGTGGAAGACAGACAGTTTTGGCAAGGTCTGAGGAGATTTTCTGCACTAGTAGCATGACCAGTAGTAAAGCACATGGGTTCTGATAAATTTAGATAAGGCAGACAATATGGAGCATGGCCACTGCTATGAGGCACTGAAGGTTTGTGTGAGTTATCAAGCTGAGATAGTATTAAGCAGCATGTAGTAGGGACACATATATTGCAAAAGAAACTGCATTAATACCAAAATATTCCCTTCTCCTAATTACCCTCCACAGATAAGTAAATCAACAACAGCTGGTTTGGTCCAGTAATTAGTTTTTGTTAAAGTAAAGAAGATTGCTACAGCAGACGTACAGAACTCATGTTAGAATGGTCTAAACTTCATGTGCAATTCTCACTGGAACATCACTAAAGTAAAACCCTAATAATGGGGTGAAACCTGTAGAGACACTCTTCAGCTTACACACTGGCAATTTCCTCAGCATCCTAGGACCAGAATGCATGTAAATTGCTTTGGAACAGCCAGGCCACCCTGGAAAAAAGCCTCATCTCTTGTCGGAAAACCTCGATCTCTCGTCGGCAGCTAAGCAGTGTTAGACCTGGTTGTTCATCCCGAAAGTATTTGGATGGGTAGAACAGAACACCAAATGCTGTGGGCTTACCCTGCTCCAGCAGGGGGAGTTGTACTTAGATGGTCTTTGGAGATTTCAGTTTTGTTTAAGTGTGAATGTGATCTCAGATACCTATTTCAGACCAAAAAAAACCCAGAAATAAAAAAACCCAAAAAACCATAAAACCGCAAACCAAAAATATTTGGGTTAAGAAGACGGATTGTTGGCAGACTTTTAAACAGGTGTTGGCGGATTTAATCCAAAAGTCAAAATGGGAAAACCTACTTGTTGTCATTGAAATGAACAAAATGAAAAAATGAACAGCTTTGGGCTTGTGGCTGATGTTTCGTCAGTGCTGTAGTCATGTATAATTTAATAGTCCATTACTCCATGATTGGTTTCTTTGTGTTCCCATTACAAATTTTAAAAAAAATGGTGAAGATTTGTGATTTCCAGCAGTCAGCTTGGAATACTGCCTTGCTGCTCCAGGCCTGACATAGCAGTCCTAATATTCCACTGGGATGTGCTATATAATAGCGTCTGCTTTCTAAAACTCTTAGGAAGATGTTACACTAAAAAAAATAAGCAAGACAGGGCTTTGTTTGAGCACAGGATCCAGAACAGCAGACAAAAACAACTAATCCAGTCAACCCTTGGCTAACTTCATGAGAGAGGGAATAAAAGCAACATGTGTAGTAGAGGGTTAGCACATGACTTAAAGGGTTGTTAATTCATGCTTAGACAAAATGACAGCTTTAAATTACAGGAAAAGCCATTTCCAAGTTTTCTATATTTACATGTTACAATCAACATTTTAATTTTTAAATTTAATATTATAGACTGAAAGACAAAAAAATACAACAAACTTGTTTTTATCACTGGAACTTTTGTGGTATAACTACAGCTTGTATTCAAAATGGTACAGCCCTTTTGGTTTACTGCACACAAACTTCCAAGTCACAGAGTCCTAGGTGACATTCCTTCTAGTTGGCCCTGCTGAAGCAAACAGACCCATTCATCTGCATGTTTTGAGTAATAAGTTGCTGAAATGGCACCCAGAAAGAATGTTCAAATTTATAATACCCACAAATTATGTAGTCCTGCTTAGACTGTATGTTTACCCTCAGCCAGCATAAAATGTAAGGAAATTACATTGGACAAGAATCTGATTTCCTAACTCTAACGCCTGTATCCATAGTTTTTTGCATTCTTTCAGGACATTGATGGACAGATTATTAAATCCCTCATGGAACACAAAAACAAACCACATGCAAGATATTGTAACCAAGCCCTCTGATGTATGGATAATGTAGACTGAGGCAATACAAATTAAATGTGGAGGATACAACTACTGTAGTGTTACAGTTGCAATCATTAAAAAGTTACCTGTTTTTAGGTCAGGTCACCAAGAGTGAAAGGTTTCAGAGGGAACTCCATAAAAAATACTTGTCTGTCATATTTCAAAAACCATAATAGCAACACTTTAATCTGATTTTTTTCCTATTTACACAATGTAACTTCTTTGAAAGGTACAGCCTTAAACATTAATACAACAAACAAGCTTGTATTAGTAAAGCATACATTAAGATTTCTCTTGCATAATCTATCTGCTTATATTACCATACTCATATTAACACACAGAAAATTACTAAATATATGGCAAATTAATTTGAACCATGTGTATCCTGAAGGCAGAAATGTCATCAGGTTATATATTGCTATAAATTTTTCCACTACTCAGCATTTCTCAACTGTGTTTATTGCACGTGACCTACAATATTTGGTAAACAAGCATGCACAAAGATTTCTGTGGCAAATATTCTACAATTACAGGGCATTTTTTAAAACCATAACACAATGTTACAGGGAATACATCAATTCATACACTTGACATCTCTGAACATATAAATGACTAACTAGCAGCTCTAGTTTCCTCACCTTTGGCTATATTCTCCCAGCAGATTCAATGTATTTTTCCTAGTTAAGTTATATAATCAGCCACAATGAGTAGACTAGTTCTTGATTAATCAGAACTATATTCTACCTGCCCACTGAAATCCTGGTACTGTTCAGTAAAATCATTTTAAATGTAGTGAGAAATAATTTTAAGATACTTAGCAGAAACTATCATAATGTTTATGATAATGGTTTAAATTACAAATGCTTGTATTTTAGGGCATAACGTTTTGCATTTGGAAATTTCTATCTACAAAATTTCTATATTAGGAAAAAAACAAACAAGCTTGTATTAAATTCACTATGATGACTTGATTTTTTTAAAAAACAGAACTACCTTAATGTTCCAAAGGCAAATATTACCACATGTGGTGTTACCCTCTGGAATTTTAGCAGCTTTTGAGAGGCATAATCTTCTTTGCATACATTTAATGCTGTACACATAAGGACAGTATATATGTCTAACATCATGCTAATCTAAAAATCTGAGATACAGGCTAAAAAAGAATAAAATGTTTCTCAACAGCAACAGTCCAGAAAATATTTACGTAAAAAATAAGTTCAAGGCATTTTGAAATATCTTACTTGTTGGAGAAGGGGGATGTAATAACTAAAAGTGGAAGATAATTTACAAACAGATTAAAGCATAGATTTCCATCAGAAAGCATGATCCTAGTAGCCTAAACACAGGAAAAGAATCATCTATGTGTTTTTAAAACATCCTGTATTTGACTGTGGTTGCAAAGAAGTTGTTAAGGTAGCTACAGTGCACAACAGATAAACAGTTAAAACTATGTTTGATATAAATCACAGTCTGAAGAATGTGCAAATTCAATTTAAAAAAATAGTGAGATATTTTCCTGTTTAGCAATCAGAAAAGGCATTTTGAGCCACACAAATCCAGTGCCAGATGTAAGCCTAACTATTGGCTGAACACTGACCATGTGTTTGAGCTGTGCAGAGAGGAAAACCACGCCCAGAGCCAGATCTGCATTGCAGTCAAGGAAAGAACAAGATTTATTTCCCCTGCCCTATTCTCTTGCACAGATACTTAAGCGAGCAGGAAATCCACTTGTACTTCCTTGCCCTAATAAATTGCATCAAATAGTACTATTTAGCTGCTTGCACAACTACTGCTAACTAATGTTTTCCAAATCTTAGTAAGAAAGAATGAATACTAAGATCAAGTATCATCACATAGTACTTACAAGTTTTGATTTAAAGAACAGAAAATAGTACCTGCTACATCCTCCATTTTTCTTCTTTCTTCCACATCTCAAGGGTTTTTTTTTTCCTGTGTAGACAACATGAATCCAAATTAATTATTCTAGACATCTTGTATTTCTTACTTTTTCCCAGTTGTGATGATTTTATGGCACAAATTTTAGCAGGGCTGAATCCTTATGCACCAGCATCTCAAATAGAACATATTTTTATATTACCTGAGTTTTCCACTGTAAGTAGCTATCACATTCTTTTTTTTTTTCTCTAACAATACATACCTTTCAGTTTGATCTACATTTAAACAAATGGCATGTTTGCTAATAAAAAACATTCTAGCATAAACAAAGTCTATTGCTTTCAAGAAAGCCCTAAATTTACCCTAGTGTCCTGTGTAAATCAAAGAACATAGAATGTTAGGCATGCAATGCTTTTTCTCAAGTAAGCTCTTCAAATACTATTGTTGACAGTTTAACTTGACAACTTTACACTTTGTCTAGGGCATTGTTTTGCTAGGAACGGAATTGCCCTTATACTAAGGTGTAGAAAATAAACGTGAAATTCTTATGAACGAAGTTACAGAGACAAATACGTTACAATGGCATCTTAGCAGGCTGTCTTTCCTTCACTGCTAAAAGCTTTATATTGTTTGGTTACTCCTAGTATCATTCCCAATGCACACTGCTTCCTTTCATTTTTGCCAGAGGGGTTCATGCAAATAAAATTTTAAGAAGAAACTTCACACAAAATGGAGAGATGGGGCTATGAAATAAAACAGGGTCTAATATGTTCAGATTTAATTAGCACACAAAGAAGAGCAGAAAAAATGGGGGGGCGGGGGTGGGAGGGAGAAGTGTTTAGGAAATCACTCATTTTCATAGCAATCCAAAATGCAGGATTATTTTTCCATATCATGTGTCCTATACAAACATAAAATATTCTAAAGAATAAGCATTTTATATACAGATACAATTGGTAGTAACACTTAATTTTGTGTCCCTGAATAAAATCAAAATATACAAAGGCAAAGTAGTTTAAAATCTATTATTTAACTGAGTCAGTTGCTAATTGATCTCTCTCATTTCCTGAATCAGATTTCTGAGATGTAGATCTTAAGGAATGTAAGTAATGAAAAATAGATCTAAAGTCTCTGATGGATGGAGTCTAATGAATATAGTTGCAAAAGATTGGTGTTATTTCCCCAAATATTTGCTGGAGATTACTAAACCTGTACTAGGCTTGTAGATAAGTAGGTGAGGTTGTGCTTCAAACTAGCTCTATAGACCAACATATTTCAAATGCCCCTTTATCAATTATTAAAGTTAATACAGGAAACTGTAAATTGAAGCAGCTAACGTATCTATGTGACTTCCAAAACCAGACAGATAGAGGAAATACTATCTCAAACCACTGCCACTAAGCTCTCCAGAGACTGCTGGAGTTCTGGGTCACAAGACACTTGAATTGGCACATCTGAATTGTGAAATTTAGGATTTGTGGGTTCTGGAGTGCATGTGTGTAAAAATGTATGTGTGTGTATGCATGTATGTGTTTCTGTGTGTGTGCATATAAGAAGTGTAATTAACAATTTCTGAAATAAAGCAAATACTGCAGCATAATCATACTATTAATTCTGATATCAAGTATCAGCTTATGAATTTGATGTATTTTTAATTAATGAAGTAAAATAATTTAATGCACCCCTTTGACTACAAATACAAGAACAGCCAAAATGTTACCAGACCCTTACACTAACATATTATCCTGTCTTTGTTCAGCAAAGATCAGCAATTTTAATCAAATTTGGAGATTAAAACAAATATTTATAAATGAAGACAGAAGAAGCTGCAATTGATTGCACAATAGTCAAGTGTCAGCAGCCAACATTTGCCCATGTTTAAATATACCATATTTCTGCAACCCAGAAAAAAAGAACTGGATGTTAAACTGCCTTTTGTTCTAAAGTTCACACAAACATTGTACTATGCAATACTTAGGAATTCTTATAAAAATTATGGTTTGTGTCCTTTTCAAAGTATGAAGCTTAAATACACCTAAACCAATTATATTTGCAAAACTATTGTCACAATACTTACATTGTACCAATAATGAGTGCCTTTGTTTCTGCAACCTAAGCAGCTCATGGAAAATATACATGGATCAGTGAATTGTCTGCATTAACATTACTAATCTGGAGACTAGAATTGAAGATAAATTTGGTATGGCTGTCTTAATTTCTGTCAACACTAAAAAAAAACAACTTTGGAAAACTTCACCATAGTATTTACATATCCAAAGATTCACTTCACAAACAAGTGCACTGTAAGAGTCAAGCAATAAAAACCTTCAACAAACACACAACAAAAAAAGGACAAAGAGAAACTGACACTTCAGCCATAGAGATACATAAAAAAGTAAAGCCTTTCCCACTTCTGTTTTTAAGCCAGGTACAAACTACTCCTCACTTGGCTTACAAAAAATGGAATTACAGGTTTGCAAACACTGCTAGGAAAAAAGAAGCATACTAGCCATCTGCATAGATCACCAATATTGCATCTGCTACATAATATAAAACTCCATCTGACCATGAAACTGCATAGGCCAGAATACATCCAGGTGTATTAAAAGCTACATTTTCTCTTACAGAAATGGACAAACCCACATGGAAAGCAATATTCTACTAGATAACAACTAAGCTGAAAAAAATAATAGCAGAAACCAAAATTATAATTTTGTATCCAATACCTCATACTTGTCAATACTTTCTATCAGCAACTGTAGATCTTTGTAAAATGTGTATCACCCTCACATTACTGGCTTGTATTTTATGTCAGCACAGTAAACCCAATATTTTAAAACTATTACATTCTGTACAATTGATTACTCATAGGGGAGGATAATCATGAACTGCAACTACAGAAGTCAAATGTGAGTTGCCTGTGGCTGTGCAATCAAACGAGACTGCAAGTCAGTCAGCTTCCATGAGTGACAGTTAACTGTGAAATGAATGACATTCAAACTAATAAAGCAATGATATTTTTCAGATTTGGTCAGGCACCTCCTCCAAGAACATCTAAAAACCTATTTAGCCAATACTGTTGTCTGTCTCGCAATATTCTCATCCTACAAGTAACAGGGGAAAGAGAAATATAACTTCAAATTGTGGAGTTTATTTTGTTGGGTTGAGTTTATTTTGTTGAGAAATTGTTGGGTTTGGCCTCAGTACAAACAATATCTGGAGGCTGCTGAGATTTCCAGTGATTTTTATTTTCTAGGGAGTTGCCTAGGTTCTTACGGAGATCAAAATACAGGAGTAATCTAAAAACTTTATTTAAACTTCTGTACACAATAGTATCAGGAGTATTTCTCAACTTGTGGGGAATTTCTGTACATATTAGGAAATCTAGGTTTAGTTAATAAAAGAAGTTTTTACACTTTTGCACAAATGAAAAATGGCAATATGAAACTCAAGACAGTATTTTCCTTTGCATGTTGTTTTTTGTTTGGTTTGTGTTTGGGGTTTTTGCTTGTTTTGTTTGCAGGAACTGCAAAGTAAAGATAGGAAGAAATTAAATATTAAACATCAAGTTATTCATAACCGTTTCACTCAAGTATTTCATATGGGGGGTACCCACCTACAACTCTTCCAGTAAACCACATGGGACTGGTTTACTTCTTCATATAGCATAAAAGTATTCATGAAGGAGGTTAAGTGCTAACACCTCCTGCCTAAGCTAGGTCATCACAGTGAAAAGGTTACTGGTATTATGAAAAGAAAGATAACAAAGACTTAAATAACTTAAGGGTTAGATATTTATAATGCTGCTTTGTATATTTTTCTACACAAGGAATTATACATATGTTTTAACTATATTATATTCTATACAAAATTCTTGTAAATTACTCTTTTAAATACTTTAGTTTACGATGACATGCACCATTAAACGTTACAGTCAATGACTGTCTCTGCTGAAGAAGACGAAGAGAAGTTTGTAAACCTTGTTGCATGGTTTTGTTTGTTATTCAAGGAGAAACACACTAACCTACCCTCACTTTCAAGGGTGAGCGCTAAACAGCCTCTGGACAGGGGATCTTTTCTGCCACCTCTTTGCAGCACCTCTAAGGTTAAAGCAGTGCTTGGAGACCTATGTGCTTCTTGTAGCTCCTGGGCCTCGAGCAGAGACCACTGCTGCTGCAGGAGCCCTCTGTCAAACGCCTCGCTCCCCCTTCGCCTTTTCTTTCCTGCGAGGGATTGCGACCCGCATTGAGAACTACCTCCCCCAGGCCCTCCCCTGCGCCATTACGAGCCTGCGCCCGCGCTCAGGCGAAAGGCGGGGCGATGGGAGAGGCCGCGAGACCAGATTGACGTGGCGGTGAAGGGCGGGGCCACTCTGCGCGCGCCATTGACGCTGCGCGGTCGCGCCGCTAGCCCACTACAGAACGGGCGACGGTTAGTTCGGGAGGCCGGCGTAGGAGCGGCGGGAAGGCGCTGGCCTGGACGTTGGCACGGTTGTATCTCCTACCCTCTGCTTTCCTCACCCTTCCCGCTTTTCTTTCATGGCCGATCTCTACCCCAGCTTTCCCCCCCTTCCACGCACGCATTTTTCTACCCTCCCCCACCCGGGCTGGGGAAGGAGCCGCTCGGCCGAGCGCGACCCATGGGCGGTGTGGGTGTATGTGTGTGTGTGTGCGCGCGCGCGCGCAACGGGCTGGAGCAGAAAACGGTAGCGGGCACTATGCTCTCGCGGTCGGTTGCTTGTCCGCCCTGTCCCGTCGCCCTACCGCGCGGTGCCCGGCGCGCTTGGCCGTACACGTGATACGCCCAACCCCCCGCGCGCTTCCCTTGGACTCCATATTGGGAACGAGGGAGGCGAGTCGGCTCGCGAAATGGAGGTAAACGGCCGCCGCGCGCAGGCAGCGAGACTCGCCGGGTTTAGCCGAGGGGGAGGGTAAACCGCCCTCTTTACGCAAATATACACTTTGCCCCGTAGAGGTAGAGTCATGTTAACATCTCCACCGTCTCCGGGACGGGTGGGGGGAAAGGAGATCTCAGGGGGGTTAGGGTGACCGTTATGGTGTCCCTCGCGGTTTCCGATGCTGCCCTGCCGCCTTCTCTCAGCGTTTTGGCCACGTTCCACGCCCGCTTTTTCCCTGCGACATGGCGCATTAGCCCGCAATGGCGGCAGCTGGCAGGAAGAGAGGCGATGGGAGAAAGGCGGCACTTCCGCCGTGCGGCCCCTTGGGCACAGCGACTACGACCGCCATTTCGCTGCACGCTGGAGTGTCGGTAGAGGAGGCCTAGCCGTCAGCTTAGAACAGGGTGGTGGGTAGCGGTAAGCCTCATCGGCACTCCTGGGAAACAGTAAAACGCTTAGGCGAGTGTCCGGGCTGGAGTGGGGCCGAAACGAGACCCGCACGCGTGTCAATTGTTCTGATCTCCCCGCCTGCCTTCACCCCTCCCCCCAATGTTTTCTGCCCATAGCCCAGTACGGAGAGATTCACAGGTGTTCTTTAACTTCTCATTTTCCAGGCAACAGATTTCAAACGTTATAATCTTGTAGTGTAATATGCAGCTTATCCCCGGCCTACGATGGTACCCGTAGCAGCACCTCCCTAATTACCCTTACACCCCCCCCCCCCACCCCCCCCCCCTCCCGAGCACCGG